>PVJA010009968.1:47532-58986 GCA_004027025.1 Myocastor coypus
TTTTTTTTTTTTTTTTTTTTTTTTTTTTTTTTTTCATGACCGGGGTTCAAACTCACAATCTTGCACTTGCCCAGCAGGCGTTTGTGCCTTGAAGCTATCTCCCCAGCCCCTTGTTCCAGAACTTTTATTTGCTTATTTATTTATTTTTATGGCCGGCTCAGCATGCCCTGAGAGCAGGGCTGGCGCAGCATGTGGTGCCAGGGATCGAACCAAGGTTCCTGCAGTCGCCTAAGCTTTCCTAAGCAGGCGCTTTAGACCACTGAGCCATGCTTCTGGGCCTATAAAATATTTTTAAAAATAATTTTAAAAAAACTAGACATATAGCTGCAGGAGACAAGTACAAAAAGAGAAAAATCTACATGACGATATCACAACATTTACACTGAACAGTAGACAGACATAAATTATCAAATGACAGCTACGTAATTTCTGCATTATAGCCCAGGACAGAAATCTAGATGACCTGTAAATTTAAGTAATGAACATCAAGAATTTTTTTTAAGCTGTGAAGAAACGTTGACCACTACCAGTAGTAACAACTAGATGAAGATTTCATGAATCTTCCGACTAGTGCAAGGCCTTTTATATTGGAAAAGGGCAAATGAGGCCTCTGAAATGGCCCTGGCACCATGCATTGTGTACAGTTGTGGTGCTGTGTCCCTGGGCAAGAGTGGAGGAGGGGAAGTTGCAAAGAGAATTCTACAGTCATTCCAAGCGCACATGTCATGGCTCCTCCCCCATTCTTGACTCATGAGTAAGACAACCATGCTATGGCAGTGAATGTCTTGGGCACAAGAAAACAAGAAGGTCATTAATCGTTCCAGCTTCAGACGGGGCATCCCTGTGGCAGATGAACAAGGCTCTGGAGCTACACTGTTCAGTTAGGAATCAGAAAAAGATGCTTTTGCTTTCCATGTTTTTTATCTGGTAGATTATTAGAATTACTTTGCACTCATGTAAGGAAAATATTCTTAACTTAAAATTATATATGCGATCTCACTGCATGTCATGTTCTATTCTAAACGCCCATCGCTCCTGTACACAATAGTACCTCATGCTCACATAGTATGTGCATAACAGTATTTTAGTAGGACCTAGTGGGCAATATCCTGCAAATCTTTGGTATAGTAATAGTATCATCGTGAATACAATTTCACATCATCTGGACTGATGATTCTGCGGCCCAGTAGCAGTGTTAAAAAGTTGAAACATTTTGTTGCATGAACACTTCACCCAAGTGCCCAAGGCTCGTTTCTGTATTGCCCACATTTTGAAGATAGCAACACCAGAGTAGGAAATGTGGGTCTCATTTGTTTAACCCCAAGACTCGGCACTGAAGCAAGTTCAGGCTGGTGGAGCATCATAACTGAGAAGATCAGTGGAAATGGAAGTATTCTGGTAGACTTGATTACACGGACTGTCATGTTTTGTGTGTAGTTATTCCACCAAAGTCTCCTGCAGTTCTGGGGTGGACTTCTAGAGTCTGTGACTAATTCATGATCCAATGCTGGGTTATGGGTGTGAGCGCTATGCTTGTCCTGGGGTGGGTATTTTGCATTGCAATGTAAGGAGGGGAGACAGGCTTGCTAAAAATCACAGCTGCAGCCCCTCCCTTAGCTTTTTGCTATTTGCTGCCACCATGAAATGTCCATACGATGCACTTCTCGGCCTTGGAGTCAGCTGCATAGGGACTGAAACATTCACGAACTGTGGGCCACATAAACCTTTCCTTCCTTAATTTTGGGTGTTGGGTGTTTTGTGTCAGCAATGAGAGAAAAGTATCTGAGACTTGCACCTCTCACAAAAGCCTAATGAAAGTATAATAGCACAGAACTCCAAAGGGTAGAATAGAAGCATCTCTTCTTCAATGGGTACCTTCCATTTTCAGTGTACCCCTGCCTGTTACTGGTATTTTGTAGAGTGAAGCCCTGTGAATGGCATGCTACATCTCTGCTGTTCATGTTATGCCTCATGAAATGCATGTGATCTGATCCCCTGAGCCATAAAATTGGATGTGCATTGAAGAATTCCATTGTAAAATAAAAACAGTATGTATTAGACTTGGCCTCAAATAAACCATAAGAACATATGCCCTAGTTTCTCATGATATGTATTCCCACTGCTTCTATACATGAACACCAGCCATTCTCGCTTACACTTGTACTATGTGACAGTTTTGTTCCCTTTCTATGGAATGAGAGACAGCCTGGACTTTGTTTCTGTACTGAGCTATGAGGACACTTAGTGAATCCCTGACTGGGCTCAGGAAAGTAACAACTTTTGGAAGAGTCTTCAAAGATTTATGCAAACTTAGTATATGCACGCATGTATTAGCCTTGGGGTTGTGTGAAAATATTCATGTCCTCCTTCCCTTATCACAGTGGGAATTTATGGATGCCAGTGGCCATCTATCCCAGCCATATTGTTTCTCTAATAGTTATATATACAAATAACCAGGGGGGAGGTGATACATGAATTTAGAAACTACTCCTTGGAAACTAATCTTTCTACCATCAAAAACAGTCTTATGAGTCCTAGATGTTGTTTGTTGATATCTTGGTAGTTACCTGGAAAAGGCTGATTATTTTGACTTCATCACTGGTATAATGATACCTTTTACTAATAAGAAGATCCCAAAGAATATCTATCAGGACGAACATGTATGGATTTTCATGATCCATATAGTATTTTACCCCACACAGATTTCATCTGATGAGAGGATGAATTGTGGAGGAAAAAGAGTCAGTCCAGACATGCACTCATAAGTAGTCTCTTTCTTTATCACATATCCTGTGATCCCAAAGTAGTTGACTTGATAGACTGTCTTCCTGCCTGCTTGTGTGCTACTGAACAACACTTAACTTCTTGCATTATATACCATAACCAAGTGTGAAATAGTTTATTCTTTTTTTCCACTTGAATTGCCAAAAGTAAATCATAAAGGTACCATATTTACTAGAGCTGAAATATTAATAGCTGCAATATGAATCTGAACCTAAAATTCCAATTTTATAATTCATTGTTGTGTAGGAACACTTTAGACTAACTTAGGACTTGTGAGATAGCTCAGTGGACTAAGCATCTGCTCAGGCAAGTTCAGGGACCAGGGTTCGATCAGTGCCACCACGTGCCCCGCCAGCCCCAACCCTGCGTGAGCTGATCCAGCTATGTAGACACACACATGGGATTCCAGTGCTGGGGAGGCTGAAAACAGGAGCATCACTACGAGTCTGTGCTGCATAGTGTGACCCTGTACCAAATTCTTACTAAAAAGAAACAAAAACAAAAACTATCTTTCGTACCTATTCTATGTACTGAATTTTGTCTTACAGATCTATTTTCAGAAGGTCCTGGGTCTTACAGCCTCCAAAATTGTTTATTCTGCTGCAACTTTTCATGACACACCGATTGTGTTTACAAGAATCCAAGAGATGCCAGGCATGTAGAATTAAAATATGTAGTACTTTGAAGGTACACACTGTACCATGTCTAGATTATCAGTCTGTATGTGCCTGAGACTGCTACTCCTGTTTCGTTCAACAAATTTTGATGAACAGTGATGTCTTAGTTACTCTTCTCTCACTGCTGGGGCAAATACCCAACACCCACAAAGAAGGAAGGAAAGGTTTATTCAACTCACAGTTACTAGAGGTTTCAGTCGATATTCGGCTGGCTCCAAATCAGACTGGCGCATGGCAGAGAGTAGCAGTTGACGACAGCGGAACAAGAACAGTGGCATCAGAGGCATCAGAGAAGATAAACCAACCAGGGCAACAGACAGACTATTTCTCTGTCTCTTATAATACATTTCGGCTCTGTACCTTAGGCTATCTATCCCAGGACACACCCATAATCCCAGCAGTACTCCGACTCATAATCTCATCAGTACTAAAACACATAAGCCTAGTGGATCATGAGTCAGTGTCAAATGCTAGAAGTTCCCGCCCCATGGTTGCATGAGGCTTTGGGGGGCAACTAGACACAAACCATAACCAGTGGCATTACATGAACATGGTGGGAGCTTCCAAAAGAATTGAACAGAAATAAAAACTACATTAGGGAAATAGACAATAATGCAAGGTAGGACACCATAAATGGTTGAAAGGAATAATTTGAAAATACAGAGATATATCAAGCTATATGTACCTTGATTTCATGATTTCAAACTTTGGTTTACTCAGGGTAAATTCGGACCTGTTCTGGAAAACAGCACACTTGCTCAGAATGTCATGCTCCTCTCTTACAAACAGTAAATCATTACAGTTAAGGCTCACAAAGGGTCCTTAAAATTTAACCTAAAATATCTGTTGGACAATTTATGCATTAATCCAGCTTAAATCTAGGATAATTACTTGTTTATCTTCTATTGGTAAAAATGTCAACTGGAAATATAATTGATTTTCTTCTAGAAGATGAAAGTAAGAAACTTTTATATTCTCAAGTTGTATCAAAGAAAAGTGGTTTAAGTCATCAATATGTTTTAGCTAGCTTTCTTTTGAAATTTCTGAAAATTGGATTTGATAAAAAAAGATATGGGAGAGAAAACAGTTTCTATGGGAAGGTATTGCATTCTACAATGGAAAATCTAGCAAGATATTTTGATTTTTGAATTATTGTGGGTGGAATTATAAAACTATCCTATCTGTGCTTCAAATTCCAAGGTGTATAAGTGAATGTGACTACTTACAGTGAATTTGGTCATTAATAAACTTAGAGTCAGAATGAAAATATTAAGTTTAATGTTATATTAGAAAATCAAGCCTATAATCCCAGCACTCAGGAGGATGAGGCAGGAGGATCACCATGATTTCCAGACCAGACTGGGCTATGGAATAAGGTTAAGTCCAACCTAAACTACATATGAGAGCCTTTCTGAAAATTTTCACAAGAGTAAAAAAAAATGGAAAGGAATGGTGCAGTACATAGCATGAATTAGTTAATACTGTCATTTCAGGAGAACACTCTATGTGACATACCACTTATTATCTATAGACATTACATGTATAAATGCTTATATTGCTCACAACATTAAGATCAAAATATGATTTATCATCAGTAGAAGAAAATACATAAATGACAGAAAGTTTAAATAGCTAATCTAATTAATCAAATCGAGTTCATGTGGCCACAGAGTCAAACATTTAATATTGCCTGACTCCTCATGTAATTTTCTGCCTCTCTCTTAGAAAGAAACTTTCTTTACTCCAATAAATAAATTCTTCTTCTCTCTCTCTCTCTCTCTCTCTCTCTCTCTCTCTCTCTCTCTCTCTCTCTCTCTCTCTTTCTCTCTCTCTTGTATTTCAGTACTAGGTATTAAACTCAGGACCCTACACTTGCCAGGCAAGGGCTTATTCTACTGAGCTATCTCGCCAGCCACAGTCCCTGTTCTTAAAATATTGATAAAAAATCTTAATTTTAATACAATCTTAGAGAAACGCTGCAAGATGAATTTTAGATCTGTTGACTTTGTGTGTCTCTGTGTTATTAATATAGTGATTCTAAGACCAGGAGTTATAGGATCTACTATATCATTATATTTTTTTTTGCAATACGGGTCTGATTTATTAAGAGCATATTTTCTGGTTGTATCTATTGTTGACAAAAGGCACAAACTCATCCTGATTTATACCTGAATAATACTCCATTGTGTAAAAATACCACATCGTCCTTATCCATTCTTCAGTTGATGGGCATCTGGATGGTTTGCAGGATTTGGCTATAATAAACTGTGCTGCTATAAACATGTGTGCACGTATGTAGCTGTGGTGGGAGGTTTTCAGTTCTCCTGGAAAAACATCCAGGAGGGAAATAGCGGGTATGAATGGCATCTCTAACTCTAGCTTTTGAGAGAATCTCCCCACTGACTTTCACAGCAGTTGTACCAGTCTGCTCTACCATCAATAGTACAGAAGGGTTCCTATTTCTGCACAGCCTCTCCAGCATTTGTTTGTGGCTGACTTCTTGATGTCTGCCATTCTTTTAGGGGTAAGATAGAATCTCAGTGTTTTAATATACACTTCCTTGATGATCAATGAAATTCTACTTTTTTATATATATTTACTTGGCATTTGTATTTCTTCCTTTGAGAATTGTATTTTCATCTCAGACAACCATTTCTACACTAGATCCTTGAATTTGGGGGGCCCGATTTAAAAACAAAAATCTTTATATGTTCTAGATAGGCCTTTATCTGAGGGACACTCAAGTATAATGTTTTCAATCTCATTGATTCCTATTAATCTCATGTTGTTCATTTTTGCATCATCTTGAAGATTTTGAAATTTTTTCTGCATCCTAGTTGTTTTTCAGTGATACCTTTTCACCTTTTCACTATCTGGCACCGTGTCTTCAAGATGTGAAACTCGATCTTCACTTTTGTTCCTACAGTCTTGCCAGCTTGTGATTGAGATTTTATTTTTCTCTATATCTTTTTGAAACTACTTCATGCAATCTATTTCTTTCCAATATTGCTAATTCAAGGATGCCACCATTTTTTCTATTCTCCTCTACTTTTTTATCTATGTCTTCTTTAGAAGCATTTAAGTCTTTCATTATAGTTATCCTTTCTTTTTCTGCTTCAGAGATTGTGATCTGATTTCCTATCATTCTGCAGCTGTTCTTTTACTTCCAACACTATGAATTCAGATATTTCTTTCTGTTCTGGTTTCCTCTATGCTTTTCTGAAGGTTTTTTTTTTTTTTACTTCACACACTATTAATTTGGAGATTTATTTTTTTTTTCCTTCTGAGGTTATTTCTGACCTGAATTCCTCTATATATCTGTGCATTTGTTTCTATATTTTAAATGTTATTCATTCAGAGATTTCAGCTGGGTTACTTCCCATTGTCTTCTATGCTACTGGCTCCTGCATTTGTTCTGGGCAGTTTGGGGCCTGAGATTGCATCTTGCTCCTTTTCGTTGTCATTTTGTATAGCACTGTCCTCTGACCTTTGGTGTAGAACTTTGGTGAAGTTATGCCACTAGCATCTACTGAAATTTGGGTCTGGGTCTACCAAGTTTGATCTTGTCCAGATGTGCCTGGCTGGGTCTCTATGCTACTATCAGCTTCTTCCTGCTGCAGCTCATGGAACTGAGCCTGCTGTGATCCTCTGGCAAAATGTTCAGCTCCTGGGTGAGCTGGGAAGGTTTGACCCCAGCCTCTCTGCAGGGAATTTTGCTGCAGAGTTCCACAGAAGATGCCCGGGCTGGGTTCCGAATAGGGGAGGAGTTCCGATGGTGTAGGGGACACAGGACAAGAGTTCCTACCTGTAACAACCACCAGTCCCAGGTCGGGGGGGGGGTTACTTTATCAGTACTGAATGTTTCATATAAGAAAGCAATCTGCTCAATGATCTTATGACATATTATTGAAAATTCCTATGGCTGTGTAAGCTTTGAAGAAAATATAAATTTTTAGCAATTGCACTCATAAGAGCAACTTTTATTTTGGTACTTTAAGAGTGTTTTAAAATCAAAATATGGTGCTGGGTAGATAGCTCCATGGCACACGTGCCTGTCTCGCAACTACAAGGTTGTGAGCTCCATCCTCAGTCTTGAAAATAAAAAAAAGAAGAAAAAAGGATTGAAATATATTAAAAGTTATTTAAAATTCTTCAGTGCTTTAAATGAATTTTAACTGAAATCCATCTTGACTCTTGTTCCACCATTTTACTGAATTTAGCCCCTTTAAAAGTCCTCTGATGATTTCTAAGGAATTATTTTTCTGGACGCTTTAGCGTACTGCTTTAGTAGGAATCTCAAAATCACTTCTGAATTTTCCTTATTTATTTCCACAGTTAATTAAATTGATTAAGTTGTGGGAAATTAGTCAAAATCAATGATCTTGATTCAGCTTGTATTCATCTGAATGTTAGTGATTTACTGAAACTTTTCTGTGACGTTTATTATTTATGTATTCTAGACTTCTTTATATATTTATATCCATTCCTCTAAAATGTATACTTACCTAACTCTTCATTACTTATCAAGAAATTTGGCATGCTTTTTTATTACATTAATATTTATGAATGTAAAGGCATGGATATTCCACCATTGAAATATTAAAATTTGAATACCGAGTTATTGAGACAATTATCTGCACCTGCCCTATTTTTGTAACTTACACCAAGAACCAAAACCAAACATTAATCTTGTAATTTTACTTGTATTTAAATATTATTACTTGAATTTATATTCATATTTTTACTTATTGATGTTTACAAGTATTTTATTATATTACATATAATTGCATATAATTTACATATATAATATATCATTTTCTTTCTTTGGCTCTAGCTTCTAACTCATTATTTCAAACACTAATTGTATCATCAATATACTTAATTCATTTTTATGAATTTCAGATTCTCTTCCATTTAACTTATTTTGTCTATTTATGTCAGATTAATCTTCACTAGGTTTAGGAATGGCAAGACAGATAAATAATTCTAATTTCTTTCCTGGGCTACATTAAGGAAAGGAAAAACAAAGTATTTGTAGGGAAAAATCTGTTTTAGTTTAATAAAAATTTCGGAGTCCTGAGAAAGCAGTGTTACAGAAATTTATAACTTATAGTGATATTTAAAATTAATTAAACCATATAGGTAGTCAAGAATTTTGTCTTCAAATATAACTAGACATAGAAATATCACAGTGAAGTCCGCATTTTAAAAATGAATACTATCAGTAAAACTGGGTAACGCATATCTACGGTTGAGTTTCGTCACTAAATTTGTCAATTTTGTTTTATTCAAGAAGCATATTTAATTATAACTTGCTTAAGAGAGAACTCTCATTTTGTGACATTTTTAAACCACCTGTTTGACTTTCAAAAGATACAGATAAAACAGTCACTATAGACTTTTGATGTGTGAATGAAATTAACAATCAAGAGAGAAATGACATAGTTGAGTATTGTATATAATAAGGTTTATAGTTGGCATTTAGCAAGCCAGACCCTGGAAAAATTTATGAAAAAAAAAAAAACTTACAATTTTTTTTTGAGGTTTAGGATACGGTTCACTGGGTCTCAGTACACAGATTAGAATCATAGTGATCCTTCTGTTTTCAGCCTCTCAAGCGCTGGGATTACATACTTACACCACCTCAGCACACCAAAGGGTTGGGAGCAGCTCGGCATGTCAGGGATCGCACCCCAGTTGCTGCACCTTCCTAAGAAGGCACTTCAACTTGTTGAGCTATCTGGCCAGCTCCATATTGTTTCAATAAAAGTAACCTACCTGTTCACTGGTAGCACAATTTTCATCAATAACTCGGTAGGCACATAATATTTATTTTTTCTAAGACAGAAAAGTTCATTACAATTTTCCCATTGACAGAAATATTTGTAGGGCTGTGCTATACAAAATAATAGAATAATACTCTTGGCTTAGATTATAAAGTCTCATGTATATCCTAATGTTTGGAAGTGATGTTGCTTTGCTTAAAATAGAGCCAGTGCATGTCCATGCTGCCCCTGGTAAGCTGAAGGAAGCAGACTCATATTCACATGCTGCAGGAATCCTGGAAGTGACAGCGATGCCAGTGAAATCGAGTGCTCAGAAGGGGACTAAAAAGAACTGCCCTGCAAAAGTTCCCTATTTCTCAGTTCACTTTGGGGATTGGGAAGAGTAGGTTTCATTTATTATTTCTATTCATTCATTTGCTTTTCTTTTGATGTGTGGGTCATTTTACCCTACAATAATTTGAAAAACTATATACCTTCCCACACAATTAAAAATTATGTATTGCATTTTATTTACCATTCTGAAACTTAAATGCTGCCTAAGATCTTCTCTGGATGGCAGAGGCAACGCCACTGGATAGAAAAACACCAGAATCTCAAATGACTCTGGAAAAGCTAAGTGATGTGAACGTGACTTAAAATTGTGTAACTTCTTGGTTCTCCTGCCTCAGGCTCCCGGTGTATTTACATGTAACAGTGAAGGCTACCAGGACTATGTTTCTTTGTCTGTTTAGTATATTTCATTTAAGCATAAACATGTATTCTAGCATCTTGGATAATATTACATTTTAATTGACTGCATATATTGCTCCTATTTGGTTTCTCTTAACTATGTAGCATTTTCAGGTGTTAAAAGATACAGTTCTTTTTGTGAATGGTAATTAAGAAACCAAGTAAATGGGAAGAAAAACCATAGAAAAAGCAAATATATAACTCTTTCAGTAATCTAGGAAATAAATGGTGGGCAGTGTAAATAATAAGTAGTGTTTAGGAAGAAGAAAGGAAATCTGAGAAAGTATGAAGGGAAATGAAGTAAAAAAAAGAAAACAAATTTAGTGATATATTCATGTGGCATGAATGAGAGAAAAAACAGATGAGGATAATTTTCTGGAATGTAAACAATCATTGGTGTATTATTCATGTACATTCTGATTAAAATGTTAAAAATTTTAATTAGCCAAGAAAATGTCTGTCTAAAAATTAAAACAGTAGAATACACAATAGTACATAATATTGTTTATAGTAATATATAAGGCTAAACACAGGAGGGACTGTTGGGTTATATCAAAATGTTTCTGCAAGGGATGTTTTGGGCGGCATCATTTTTGTTTTTCACTTAGGATAAAGCTAAGAATGTGCAAAAAAATCACATTTATCCAAGGCAATACTGTAGAGAGGCTATGATATAAATCACACAACTATCTAAAATTAATTTAAGTTTATACACCTTAAGACTGTTGTTACTTTGGTTTGCAAATAAATAACATACATTTCTTTCAGGGTCTTCTCTTGCATGATGTAAATAATTTTAGTAAACCCTGCTTATTTTCAAATTTCTAAAATGTTGGAATAAAAATTGGATTCTATACTTAACATATAACTTAGATTCTATACTTACATTCTTATATTCTTCAGTTCTTACGGCATATTTGATTTGAAAATTTAACTGTTTATAATAAAATATTTTCTGAATTTGAAGGAAATACTTCTAGCTTAAATTCATTAGGCTCTGGAGCTGTGCCTTTAGTTAAAAAGATGAACATGGTTGGCTCTGTTTGGAAGAGTGTTTATTCTCACATTGTTCAAAATCATATTGATCAAATGGAGCCTCTTTCAGCTGGGGCACTGACCATTGTTTCCTGATGACCATGGGAAACAGCCAAACGTTCTCTTCTGTGCTAAGGATTTGCCGGGCCTCTGATGAAAACATAATATGATTTATTCACTGTGCACATCTGGCTAAGAGGTCCTGAGATTTCTTTGGGACAAAAACTCACTCATCATCACTTTGTTGGTTTGTGCGATTTTAAGAACTTATTTATCTCAGAGTGTCCTACACGGTAAAGTAGTGAATAATTTAAAATGAGCTTTAGAGACTGAAACAAACGGATGCTAATTTGTGAAGCAGGTAAAATTTGCTTTTCTGGGAGAGAATATATCCAAGTTAATGTGAAAAGGGGACTCACATCACACACATTTTTTTTTTTTTT
>PVJA010009969.1:0-58830 GCA_004027025.1 Myocastor coypus
TTTTTGTCTTTTTGAGACAGGGTCTCGCTATGCAGTTCAGGCTGGCCTTGAGCTCACTTTTGTAGCCCAGGCTGGTCTCAAACTCGCAGCAATCCTCCTGCCTCAGCCTCCCGAGTGCTGGGATTACAGGTGTGAGCCACCTCACCTGGCTAAATCCTTTAGTTTTGGTTTATCTGAAAATGTCTTTTAATTTTTTCATTCTAAAAGGATACTTAGCCAGTAAAGAGTTCTGGTTGACAGGGTGTTATTTTAGTTTTTACCATTATCATCCAGTGCCTTCTGACCTCCATAGTTTTTAATGAAAGCTCAGCAGTTCGTCTTACTTCGGCTTTCTCCATGTGACAGCTTTCCTCCCCGTCTTCCCCACCTCTTCACACTGTCTGCATGGTGCTGGAGGTTATACCTAGCCCATTCGCATGCTACATAAGCACTCCACCATTAAGCAGTATCCCCATACTTTTTGTTTAAATTGCTCAGTCTGTACTTGAATTTGGGATCCTCCTGCCTCAGCCTCTTAAGTAGCTGGGCTATAGGCATATGCCACCATATCTCCTGAATGACTTCCCTCTTGCTGCTTACATTGTCTTTGACCTTGCCTCATGCCTTTGCACTGAGCTACATCCCCAGCCCTTTTGTTAGGTTTAAGTTTACATTGCCTGGGCTGGGCTCCAGTTTAGCAGTCTTCTCCCTCAGCTTCCCAGGCACAGACCACCGTACTTGTCTTTGACTTTTACCAGTTGAACTATAATGTTTCTCTGTATAATTATTTACATTTCTAGAGTTTTTTTGGAGTTCGTCGAACTGCTCAGATTCACATCTTTCAATATATTTGGAACTTTTTCTGTAAATATTCTGTCTTGTCTCCCATCTTCTTTGAAGACTTTCATAATTTTTATGTTAGTGCAGCTGATGGTGTTTATAAGTCAGCATTTGTTCCTGGGACAAAGCCTGACTCTGCATCTTGCCGGAGAAGTAGCATGCTCTTGGTGGAGGTCTCAGGGCTTCAGTCCGGGCTGAGGTGTCCTGGTGACAGGGGAGGGAAGGAAGCTGCTCCTGCCACAAGTGGAAAGCAGAGAGCAGGAGAGGCCGGAGAGGATGAGCAGGGCCAGCCCAGGCACCAGTGCCCTCGACAGGCATGGCCTCGGTGCTCTGGCTGTTTCCTGTGTCTCTCAGACCAGCCCAGTGCACAGTTAGAGCTCATCATTAGGGTCCCCTAGGCCTGTTAAGCCATGATTTTTTTCCTTTCACATTGGATAATGTAAGTTACATTTTCTCACTTTTCTTTGTGCTAAAATTTGGTCTCTGTCTCTGTCTCTGTCTCTGTCTCTGTCTCTGTCTCTTCTGCAGTGCTGGGGATTGAACGTGGGATCTTAGGCTTGCCAGGCCGGCACTTATGCCCTTGAGCCATTTCCCCAGACCTTTGTTCAACTTTTCTAATGAATTTTTCACTTTAGTTATTATGCTTTTCATCTCCAGAGTTTCTGTTTGGTAACTTTATTATAATTTATTATTTCTTTATGGATACCTTTATTTTATTCATGTTTCTGTCCTTTTCATATTTTTAATTCTTAAAAAGTACGTATTTAAATACAGTGCAGCACCTCTGGAAAGCAAGCTTTACTTTTCCACCTGGGGCTTACAGTCCTTGGTTGTTGAATGTTGCAGTGGTGCACTTACTTGTGCAAACGCTCTGTGCAGAGACTATATTCTTTGTGATATGTGATCACTTAGGTCTGTTCTCTTAGGTGATGTTTAGCTAGTGTCCTGACAGGTTTTCTTTTTTTTTTATTTTTTATTTTTATTTTTTTTTTTTTTTTTTTTTTTTTTTTTTTTTTTTTTTATTTTTTTTTTTCTTGTTTCAGAACCTTTGTTTATTCACTCATTTCTATGGCTGGCTCAGCCCGCCCCCAGGGCAGGGCTGGCGCAGCATGTGGTTCCCGGGGATCGAACCGCGGTCGCTGAAGCCGCCCAAGCTTTCCCAAGCAGGCACTTTAGACCGTTCAGCCATCCCGCCGGGCCCCGACAGGTTTTCTTAAATGCCAGAGCTGCAAACAAAGCCCCCGTATCCCAGTCTTCACCGAAGCTCTTCACTGGGACCCTCCTTCGGCCTTTATAACCAAGCCTGTCTGCAGCCTACAGGCCTGTCAGCTCTCTGGCCAGGTGGCTTCTCAGCCTGCATCCTACAGTGGGCACGTGCCCCGGCTTCAGATTAATTCCTGATCCACATGGGCATTTCTGAATGCCCTACTTTCCCAAAGAAATTCTCTCCTAAGTTTTCCTCCTGGACCTCAGGCAGTCTGTTGTATGTCTAGCCATGGCTTTTTTTACCCCAGTTGGCTGTTAACGTTTCTGTCTGCCTTATATCCTTGCAGCAATGTTTGCTATTTTTGATGAAGTGGGTTGGAGATTGTTGAAATAAATGGTTGCCTTGCGTAGGTCCTTTAGACGGGAGACTGGACAGACAAAATGATTTATGAATAAGGTTCCGTTTGGACTCAGAGAGCAGAACGCCACCGAGGACCTCAGCTACTGTCCTTCACAGACTCCCAGCAGCCCAGGCTAGGAAGGAGGTGCGGGGGGTGAGCTGAAACCCCACAGCTCTGCGGTCTTCTTTTTTTTTGCAAGTCAGCCCACCCTGAGGGCAGACCCGGCACGGGATGTGGTGCTGGGGTTCAAATCGTGGTCCCCTGCACCCGCCTGAGCTCGTCTAAGCAGGCACTTTCGACTGCTGAACTATCTCGCCGGCCTTGACCCTCTGCTGTCTTTCTGTTGTCCTCCCTCCACTTGCCTTCCTTCCCCCATTCCCTCTTCTGTTCATTCAGTGTGCGTGTGGTTATCAGTCTTTGGTTGTTGTCCAGAATTTCAACAAACTTATTTCCAATTGTCCCATTCCTCAGTTTGTCTGCACCGTGGAGGTGCAGATGCTTGGTGCTGCCATTGTTTGAGTTCATTCTAGAATTTCACAGAATTCACTGACGAAACTGGGCTTTCTTTCAGGAAAACCTTTTGGTAATTCATTTTATTTTTATTTATTTTTTTACTTGTTTCAGAACTTTTGTTTGTTTATTTATTTTCATAGTCAGCTCAGCCTGCCCTGAGGGCAGGGCTGGCGCAGCATGTGGTGCCAGGGATCGAACTGCATGGTCCCTGCAGCTGCCTAAGCTTTCCTGTTTCAGAACTTTTGTTTGTTTGTTTATTTATTTTTATGGCCGGCTCAGCCTGCCCTGAGGACAGGGCTGGCGCAGCATGTGGTGCCAGGGATCGAACTGTGGTCCCTGCAGCCACCTAAGCTTTCCTAAGCAGGCGCTTTAGACCACTGAGCCATCCTGCCGGGCCCTGATAATTCATTTTATTTATCAGTAAATATGTTTTCCATTTTAGCTTATATTATTTGGATAATTGTTTAAGGAAATATGTATGTTTTACTCACATTTGCAAGTATGCTAATGTAAAGTTGTCATGATGATACTACATCACAAAGTTAGTTCTGCTAGAGTCACTTCAAACTCCGTCCTTCCGTATGTAGTAAACATTGGTCAGAATTGCATGCTTCCTTCAGGTTTCCAGCTGTTTCTTTTTGTGAGTGATCCTGAATGATTACTGTATGATTTAACCAAGATTTGTACACTTAAGTAACTGTTTTTGGTTATCATGGTTCTTTGCTTCGACAGTAGCAATTAAAACTAAAGCAGGGCTGGTGAGATGGCTCAGCGGTCTTAAGCACCTGCTTAAGCAACTGCAAGGACTGCGGTTCGATCCCTGGCACCACATGCTTCGCCAGCCCCACCCCCAGGGCAGGCCCAGCCGGCCATGACATGCATAAATAAAACTAAAGCAGCATTTACGTTTCTTTAGTTGATTTATTCTACTTAAGCTTAAATGTGTCAAATATGAGAAATTCATAGTACATGTCAATTAAAGAACAAAATAAAGGACTGATCATAGCAAACAGGAAGCTACATCTCTCAGGGTGAGGAAGCAGAACAATAGGTGGAGGGAGGAGAAGGGAACTAGAATTCATGCATGGAGCAGCTCCCCACAGGGAATGTAATTACGTACTACGAACAAGTACTAATAAAGTGTTTTTCAAACTAACACAACAGGGCCGGGGAGATAGCTCAGTAGAATAAGTGCTTGCCTGGCAAGCATAGGGTCCTGAGTTCAATTTCCAGTACCAAAAAAAACCCCACAAAACCTAAAGCAGCAGTATATATTTATAGGCAAAAGTTTTCATTGGAAAGTGAAAAGGGAGACGAAACTAGCAACTAGTTCCCTAACAAAGTCAAGTAAGGGAAAATAGGTAAAAGCTGCTCCACTCCTACTGGAAGTGGAGCCATAGTTACTGTTTTTAGTTACTGTTTTTCTCTAGTCTATTTTTTTTTTTTATTTTTTGTGGTTTTATTGTATCATGAGGTATTGAAACATCTGAGCAAATTAGTATTTGGATGGTGAGGCAGCTGCTTTCTTCACTTCTTTGGGTTACTAGAGCAACTTGTCAGATTAAAAAAATAATAATAATAAAAGGACAACCTTTTGCATTACTTAAGTCTTGCCAAGGCATGCGCTGGTACAACACAAACTTCTGTCAGATGCAACTAGCCTAGCACCCAAACATCACGCACAGCACTGTGGTGGCAGCAGTGTGCCGCGCCCGCTTCCACAACGGCCCTGCTTGCTTGTGTATGATGTTTGGAGCCTCTGGAGAAGTGTGCCAGTATCAGGAAGAGGAGGGAGAAGGAAGCAACTTGAGTGCCTGGCTGGGAATTGGTCAGCTGAACTGGTGCAGGGCAAGCATTGGTGCAAACGCAAGCATCAGTGATGTTCTTCAGTGGGAACATCTGGGGAACCCCATGATGGGGTCTTCGTCAGCCTTGAGCTGGCCCACAGCCATGCCGATGATACAGCTATGTGGTGTAGGCTGATGGTCCTGTGCTGTAATGCTGTGCTGAATTTTCTGGAACGGAAGGCTAGACAACTTCTCCATAATGGCAGCTTTCCCCTGGAACTGCTGTCCTTCCCACGTAAGGCATGATGCATCAATATAAATTGTGCCTCGTTGGGTTCTGTCGTTATCAAATAACTGGTAGTAATGTTGAATGAAGCTGGACCCAGTCTGCTCCCAAAGTGGCTTATCTGCCATTCTGGAGTGTCACTCAGTATCACTGAGACCCGAGGGGCTGACGTGGTGGCGACAGCAGCGACGGCAACCAAGGGCGGTCTCTATCCGGTCTTTTAATTAGCAGGATTAATTCATATATGTTCACTATCAAAAAATGGGTTAGAGAATTACAGACTAGATTTCTGTTTAGTGGTTATTTTGAAATGTATAGATAGGGGCCCGGCAGGATGGCTCAGTGGTCTAAAGCGCCCGCTTAGGAAAGCTTGGGTGGCTTCAGGGACTGCGGTTCAATCCCCGGCAGTGCTGCGCCAGCCCTGCCCTCAGGGCAGGCTGAGCCGGCCATAAAAATGAA
This sequence comes from Myocastor coypus, assembly GCA_004027025.1. Classification (NCBI taxonomy): domain Eukaryota; kingdom Metazoa; phylum Chordata; class Mammalia; order Rodentia; family Myocastoridae; genus Myocastor; species Myocastor coypus. The sequence goes on from PVJA010009969.1 coordinate 5,472, forward strand.
TAAAAGTTCTGAAACAAATAAAAATTATTTAAAAATACATATAAAACAGCCAGGTGTGGTGGTGCACACCTGTAATAGTACTTCGGAGGCTGAGGCATGAAGATCACAAATTTGAGTCCATCCTGGGCTGCAGAGTAAATTTGAGGCAAAAAAGCTTGTTTCAGAAATACGAAAAAATAAAATGAGACTTCAGTGGTTCCCTTTGTTAGCTTCTGACAGCCCTGGGCCAGGTTCCCGAGGACATGGCTTCATTACCTGCCTCCCTTCCAGTGTGGCCAGCCGCCTTCCCCTTGTAGGACACCATTCACATCAGCTTGAGAGTCACCTGATGCCCTCAAGTTAGTTACATCCACCAAAAACTTGCTTCTGGGTGGTTTTCCCAGATACAGGCTGCTGTTTGGAGTGCCACTCAGAAAACTGGCTGAGGCCTGCTGGCCATGGTGATGTTTTGTTGGTTTTTTTTTGGTCTTTTTGAGACAGGGTCTCGCTATGCAGTTGAGGCTGGCCTTGCGCTCACTTTTGTAGCCCAGGCTGGTCTCGAACTCACACCGATCCTCCTGCCTCAGCCCCCCGAGTGCTGGGATTACAGGCGTGAGCCACCACACCCGGCTGGTGATGGTTTTAACAACTGGAACGGGAACTGCTCAGGGCTTGGCACTCATTGGTGGATTGCTGCTTTCTCAGGAGGAGTCCACTGCTCAGGAGTGGGCTGGTGTGAAGCAGGCGCAGTCCTCTGTTGCTCTTTCATGCCCTGCATCTGCCATAGTGTGCTGGAGCAGAGAGGCCCTCACCAGTGCAGGCCTCTTGGCCGTGAGCTTCAGCCCCAGAACTGGAATAAGTGAGTTTCTTTACAGATTGCCCCATCTCGGATGGTCTGTTACACCCACATGAGACAGGCTTGAGACAGAGCTTCGGGTATTGCTGGCAAACCTATGCCTGCAGCATGGAGAGCTCTAGAAGGGGTGCTGTCCCTGGGTTAAGAGATGTCCTCTGAGACAAGCAGCTCCCCTACCACCAGCACCGAGTGTCCTGCCTGCAGTCTCTTCCATTACTTCCCTGGCACTCGGAACCATGTTGTGATTGGAGCACTGCAGGCGGCAGAGCTTGAGTCTGAACTTTAAGTGGGATCATATGGGCACTGCTGACTCCTGATGATGAAAATGGTCAGTGTGTGCACTGTCCAATCACATAGGTGCTAAGCACTTGACATGTAGCTTGCTTGAGAACTAAACTTCATTTAATTGTAAATATACGTAGTCATCCATCATATTAGGCAACCCGGGTATGAGCTGTATTCTTCGGATCTGGTTTCCTTTAACCCTCCCCGTCCTCCGCCTCCCTCTCCTTCTCCACCTCCCCGGCGCTGGGGTTACATATATGTGCCACCATGCCTGGACTGCTTGCTGGCTCAGTGTGCCCCAGGGGCGAGGCCAGCAGGACATTCAAGACCTAGGATCAAACCCTGGTCCCTGTGCTTGCCAAAGCAGGCGCTTAGTCCACTGAGCTATCTCACCAGTCAGCCCAGTCATACTGTTTCTAAGAGTCAGCAGTGTTTTAGCAAATAAACTTAGTTTCTTTCTCTTTTTTGTGTGTGTGCACCAGGAATTGAACTCGGGACTTGGCGTTTGCCAAGCGAGCACTTGTGCCAATGCACAGTATCTACAGCCCACTTTGGTTTATCTCTAGCACTGTTGATACCACAATCTGCCCATCATTTATAGACGTTGGTACATTTGGGCCGTGAGAGTAACTGAACACCCCCGCTCATGTCTCTTGATGCCCACATGACCATATTTTGGGGACTGTGCACCTAGGAGAAGGATTGCTTCTGTAAACTGTGCCAGGCTGCTTTTCCAGCATGGTTATGACAAGTTCCTCCTGATCCGTAACCTCACCAGGCGTGCGGTCAGCCAGTCCAGTAAGTTCGTGAGGTGGGTGTTCCCATCTTTCTGTGGTTTAGTTCATGCTTTTCTGATCTCAAGTGTTGGTTGTTGTTCATGGCTGCTGTTGCCTTCTGTACCCAGCCTCGAGGAACAGTGCTTACTGGCCATTCACTAATCATCCTTTGTGAACCATTTTCAAACATCTTGACATTTTTCTGGTGGATTACCAAATAGATTTTTCTGTGTTGAAAATCCTAGATGTTTCTAGATGGAGGTTCCATGTCTCAGAGTTTTCTCCCCTGACGATTTGCCTTTTTGTTCACCAAACAATGCTTTCTCTGGAGTCAGGGTCTTGCTGTTTCCCCAGCTCCCAGAGTTGGCAATCTCCCTAAGCGCCCCATGCAGTGGTGTCTGCTGAGTAGCCCAGGCCGCAGTCCTTTCCGTGTTCTTGGACTCTTGTGCGCGTGTCTTTGTCCCGCATTTTCCCCTGCACTGTGATCATGAAGATGTACTCCTGAGCCTTCTCCTAGAAGCCATTGATTTTGCCTGTCACAATCAGTTGTACAGACTACCAGAAAGTATTTTCTGTATTCCTTGGGAAAAGGACAGTTTTTGTTTTTTTCTTTTAAAGAATTTGTTTTATTTTTTTCTTGTTTCAGAACTTTTGTTTGTTTTATTTTGTTTTTATGGCCAGCTCAGCCTGCCCTGAGGGCAGGGCTGGCACAGCATGTGGTGCCGGGGATCAAACCGTGGTCCCTGCAGCCGCCTAAAGCAGGCAGTTTAGACCACTGAGCCATCCTGCTGGGCCCCGGAAGAGGACAGTTTTTCTTTACTCTTTAGCCTACCAGTTGATCCCCCACCATGTATTACAAAGATACTCTCCTGCTATTTTGTGGTGCTCCCCTGAAATGCTTCCAGGTGCAGGTGTGCCTGTTTCTCCTATGCCTGTGCCATTCTCCAGGTCCACTGAGTGCCGGGCTGCAGGCATGTGCCACCAGGAGACGCTGACAGTTTCCACAGCTCCTTTAATCATGCACCCTGACCTCTAGCTGAGTAGGTCCTGGATTTTGCTTGCTCAGTGTCCCCCTTTGAACTTAGAGGGCAAAACCTCCACCATCTGTAGCTAACACACACTGCATAGTGTCGTGCACTGTTTGGATACAGACAAGGTAATAACCATTGCCCTGCAGAGGGAGCTGCAACCACAAGGGGATGGAGAAGAGCCTTCGGCCTGGGACCATCTTCTTCGCTGCTGTTTGCTGGCTCCTTGTGCGTGCTGAGCAGTCGGCAGGTGTTCTGGAAATGAGTTCTGTGTGTACACATGTCACATGCTCTCAGACACATATATGGCTGTGTATTTTTCTGTGCCTTGGATGCTAGAGAGCTTAAAGCTAATTCCCCCAAATTTATTGAGGTACAGTGGACACATTTTTAAAAGCTAAATTCTTAGCCTTAAGATTTTCCTGTTTCCCTGTCTGGCAAGTGCAGTGTCTTTGTTTTTTGAGCCAGGCAGGCCTGGCTCTTACATGTAGCCCAGGCTGACCGCACAGTAGTGGTCCTCCTGCCTCAGCCTCCAGTGCTGTGATCGCAGGTGTTCAGCAGCACACCTGGCTCGAGTTATTTTGGTTAAAATAAACCAAGCGCAGACCAAGCCAGTGTACTCCCCATCACTGTTCTCATTCTTCAGAATGTATTTCTTTAAGGTGTGCTGCTGTTCACACAAGTTATGGAGAGCTATTTACTACTATTTCATAGATAAAGCCCCTGACCTTTAAGAAAGTATTAGGGAAAATTATTTATCCCTTCCCTTTAAAGAATTTTTCTCTTCTTACTGAATCTAAGAAAGTCAATACTGATATATACATGTCTTGAGCTAAAAGGTGTAGGGAAACAGACCACACATACTCATAATATTTCTAAGAAATAGGTAAAAAGGTGAAATCTTTCGAGAAAGTACATGTTTGTCCAAAGAAGTGAGGTAGTGCTACTCTCCAAAAAGTGAAGGGAATCTATACACAACTTAAATAATTTAATGCATTTCGGCTTTGCTAAGCTTCACATTGCACGAGTGCATCTACAGAGCCGATCCGCGCACAGGCGCTCCTTCTATCCACTTATGCGGTAGTTTTCATGGATTTGTGGCTGGATGTCGTAGACAAAGGCCAGGAGGTCGTCCAGGACCTCCTTCCTGTTCTGCCGGAAGTAGGTCTGCAGGGCGGGCGCCTACTCCAGGGCCTCCCTCTCCACTTCTCTGCCGCAGCTGCCATGGGCTCCTGAGGCCGCAGCTTCCTTGGCTGTGAGCTCCTTCTCCCTCTGCGGGCAGGACTACGCGATCTCAGCCTGGGCTGCTTTTTTGGCCTGCTTCAGTCTCCGGTTCTCTTGCTTGTGGGCGTCGGCCACCTTCTCCGCAGCCCACTTCTTGGCCAGCAGCAGCTGCTGGATTCCTTGGGACTGGCTAGCCATGGCTGCTGCTGTGGCCAAACTCAGGAATACCCTCAGATATTTTAAAAGAAGTGATAATATTTTTTCATGGTTGAAACAAGTGATAATGTATCAATGGCTCTAAGTCTGTTGACTTTCCCTATCTCTAATTAGAAGCAACTTCCAGTTCCTTATGTTAAGTTCATGTTTATCAAGTTCAACCTGATCCTATCCAGATGCTTTGTATTTCAGAATCTACACACTTTGCTATGGAGAACTTCTTTTTCTTTGAAACTGGAAATCGAACTCAGGACTTTGCACCTGCCAGGCAGGGGTCATGCTGCCTAGTTATACCCCTGGCGCCTCTATGGAGCAACTTCTGATTTTCTTTTCCTTCTTAAAAAGAGAATAGGGGCCAACAACATGGCTCAGCGATCTAGAGTACCTGCTTAGGCAAGCTTAGGCAACCACAGGGACCACAGTTCGATCCCAGGCACCACATGCTGCACCAGCCCCACCCCCAAGGCAGGCTGAGCTGTACCTAATACATATATATATATATATATATATATATATACACACACATATATATATATATATATATATATATATATGTATTTTTTTTTTTTAAAGGAGAGCATACATTCCTGTAATCTAGCACAAGGGAGGCTGAGGCAGGAGGGTTACTGTGTGTTCAAAGTACAGCCTGAATTACATTGTGAGACTCTGTCCCGAAAAAAAACAAAAGAGAAAGATGAATATAGTGATAAATTTACTGAAAGCACGTACTGATGAGCTTCTGTCCTGGGTTTTCACATTCTGTTTCTCATTGCAGATGCGGAATTAGAGGAAGCTATACGGAGGAGTCTGGAGGACATGTGATGGGAGCCCCTCGGAGGCCCGCGCTGGCTCTGGCCTGGCCTGGGCTTCGGCTTTGTGTTGTGTCGCACACAAGGCTGTGGGAGCAGCACTGCAGCTCACGCGGTCTCACACGCGAGTCCCTGCTCCCGGATGACTTGGGCCACACGTTCAGTGAAGCATTTTTTTGAAAAGCTCTCGACTATGTTTCCCAAGTAGCATTATGTCTTTAGTTTTATTTGTACTGTACAAATGCATCTAGTTTATATTTGTAGGAATGAAAATAAAAATAAATGTAAATAACTGATTTTTCCCACAAATTCTGTCTCTTGTGGTACTTACATATCATATACTTAATTCTTTTGAGGTGTTTCATTGATTACCAGAAGAAATCAGTGGAAATGGAGCACTTTTCCCTCTGAGTTCTATGCAGTCGTACACTCTCGCTTTAACTAGAGCAGCACATGTTTTCTTTGTATTTAGCACAGGTCTACAGGGTCTCACTATGCAGATCGGACTTGTAGTGATCCTCCTGTTTTTAGCCTCCCAAGCTGGGATTACAGGACACATTGCTAAACTAAACACATAAGTAAAATGAAATGTTCTCTATCGTTTTCACTTGTTACTCAGACTTTTATGTGACTGTAGGACCTCTTGTTAAGAGGGAATAATGTCAGCTGGGCATGGTGGCGCACGCCTATAATTCCAGCACTTGGGAGGCTGAGGCAGGAAGATCAGTGTGAGTTTGAGACCAGCCTGGGCTACAAAAATGGGCTCAAAAAGTAAATGAATGAATGAGTGAATGAATGAGCTCAAGGTCAGCCTGAGCTGTCTAGTGAGACCTTGTCTCAAAAAGACCAAAAAAAAAAAAAAGAGGGGATGTCAAAATAAATGCATAGACTTAAACTTATTTTTTAACAATACTCATGTATTTGTGTAATTTTCTTCAAAAATAATGAAAATTATACAGAGGAATAACTGAAGTATGGAAACTTTGTGCTTCATTGGAGTCACGCACAAAGTATTTTTGTCTTGGTTACTGAGTTACCTACCTCTTACATTTGGCATTATATAGTTCTTTTTGGTCTTTGAGACATGGTCTCCGTATGCAGTTCAGGCTGGCTGTGTGCTCACTTTTGAGGCTGGTCTCAAACTTGGAATAATCCTCCTGCCTCAGCCTCCCGAGCACTGGGGTCACAGGTGTGCGTCACCATATGCAGCTTAAACATTTAACTCTTTAAGTGGTCAAGGCCCCTATTTTGATTTTTTTTTTTTTTTTTTTTGATGACATAAGTGGAAGTCTGTCACAGGCTTTGTGTGTGTATTACTCATGGTTCATGTTACTGAGCCCGAAATGTCTTCTACAGATTGAGTAGAAGTATTTACAGAACTTAAAATTATAGTTGTATATATCAGTGAGCAAAGATAAATCCTTACAAAAGAGACCAAGTACAAAGGAACAAGAAAACTGTATTGCCAGCTTGTGATGGACCAATGCCCTGACTTCGGGTCAGGACTCCGAGTTGCTGGATTTTACACAAATGTTTAAATTTGTCAGACACTGTTGACCATCTGCCTTCATGTGGCAGTGTGGCCTCTTCCTCATGTTGTCCATTTGGTCCCCGTTATGACCCTTAGTTTCTCTAATTGGGCTTATGATTAGCTACGATGGGGGTGGGCTATCTATAGCTGAAGTGGACTTACTACTTGCTGGCTTCCTTCATGACCATCGTCTATACTGTGCAGACTTTTTTTAGTCCACTGAATGAAGCAGGGCTCAAAAGTTAAGAGGATAATTGCTATCAGAATGGAGCCAGTCACAGTGCCAGGCATGGTGGCGCACGCCTGTAATCCCAGTACTTGGGAGGCTGAGGCAGGGGGATTGATGTGAGTTCGAGACCAGCCTGGGCTACAAAAGTGAGCTCAAGGCCAGCCTGAACTGCATAGCGAGACCCTGCCTCAAAAAGACAAGAACAACAAAAAAAAGAATGGAGCCAGTCAGGCTGGTAACAAAGAAGTTAACCGGGGGTTCCAATGGTTATTAGAACAACAATTTTAGGGGATGGGGAGATAGCTCCATGGCACAAGTGCTTGCCTGGCAAGTGCAAGGTCATGAGTTTGAACCCTGGTCCCGTCAAAAAAAAAAAAAGCTTTTGGAGCCCGGCGGGATGGCTCAGTGGTCTAAAACCCCTGTTTGGGGAAGCTTGGGCGGCTTCAGGGACTGCGGTTCGATCCCTGGCACCACATGCTGCGCCAGCCCTGACCTTGGGGTGGGCTGAGCTGGCCATAAAAATGAGTGAATAAACAAACGAAGGTTCTGAAACAAGAATAAAAATAATAAATAAAAAAATTTTTTTTTAATTAAAAAAAAAAGAACAATTTTTATATCAGCCTTGTCTTGTCATCTGAGGCACGATGGCTTCAGCCACCGTTACAGGCCCTCCACCTCCAGACAAGGGGCCCAAGCCTTGGGCAGAACAGGAGTAAAAGCAGGTGTGTGGATACGGTAAATGCATTGTAGGACCCAAGATGGACCAGCCTGGCAGCAGATTTCACAAGTCTAAAAATCTCTCTATGATGGCCTATTTCAGGATCCACCCACAATGTTTTTCTGTTTTTGTTTTTCAGTACAGGATGTACAGGGTCTCACTACACAGATTCAAAATGATCCTCCTGTTTTCAGCCTCCCATGCACTGGAATTACAGGCACATGCCACCATGCCCAATCTCAGTTGCCAATCTCAGCAAGTCCCGGGGGCAGGGCTGGCACCACAAAGGGGATCATAGGTGCTTCAATCCACTGAGCTATCTTCTCACCAGGAGAGAAGACTGAAGCTTCCACAGAACACACCCCCCCCCTTTTTATTTGTATGTCTTTTGCTAGGGAGCCCTGCCATATATATATATATCTTTTTTTTTCACCTTTGTTAAGTGGTTAGGGAAGACAGGCATAGTTTCATACATCTTGTATACTTTTCTGCTGAGTGTTTATACTGGTTGATATATTGTGTCAATTTGAGATGTTTGGAAGTTTAAATGCAGAGATCCAGGGTTCTTTGTTTGTAAACATCTTCATCCTGTCCAAAAGGAGGGCCTGGGTATTTTGTGAGCTTGACACTCCACCCCAGGGTAGCCTGCTCATGAGCTCCTTATATTATGAGCAGGCTACCCTAGGGTAGGGATGTCAAATTCACACAGTGAGATGAGTCATGGCCATTGCTTGACCAAGTTGGGTTCTGTGGAAGTTTTGGAGTCTTCTCTCCTGGTGAGAAGTAGCATAGGCACACCATAGAAGCACTCTGCTCTCTGGTCCCCATAGTCTTGCTCAGAAAATCAGGCTCAACTGAGTTACCGGATGTCACAGCAAAGGTTTTCTTATATCCTAGGTCCTGATTGACCTCAGAGGGCCAGGGCCAAAAGCTTGGCTATCTGCCTAGCCCATCTATGCTTGTAATTCATGGTCTCCAAAGCTGTCATTGAACATCCAGAAAAGGTTCATGACATTACATTGCAGTTAGAGCAATGAACTTAATAAGATTCCATCTGAAGCACCTTGAAATATAAGGTATAGCCCGAGAACTGTTGCTCCTTACCAACAATGGACATTCTAGTAGTTAAACCCCTGCTGAGTATTCACAAGAGTTATATCTTTTTGCTGCTGTTGTTACTGTTGTTGTTGTTTTTTTGTTTGTTTTTTTTTAAAGGGAAAAGAACTTTATTTTCTTGGAGGACACGGAGAGAATTCAGGGAAGGTAAGAAATTGTCTGAATTGCAACAAAGAGACTGAGGATTTTATGTCCTTTGTGAGGGGTGGAGTTTTTTTAAAAATTATTTATTTATTTCTTGTTTCAGAACCTTTGTTTGTTTATTCACTCATTTTTATGGCCAGCTCAACCTACCCCAAGGGCAGGGCTGGCACAGCATGTGGTGCCGGGATTGAACCGCAGTCCCTGAAGCCACCCAAGCTTTCCCAAGCAGGCGCCTTAGACCACTGAGCCATCCCGCCGGGCCCTGACTGTTGTTGTTTTTAATGTATTTGGTATAGGGTTTCACTGTGCAGCTGGGACTCCAGTGACCCTCCTGTCTCAGCCTCCCCAGCACTGGAATTACAGGTGCGTACCACCACACCCAGACTGGGTGGCTGGTGTGACATGTGGTGCCAGGAATCGAACTCTGATCCCTGTGCTTGCCTAAGGAGGTGCTCAGTCTGCTGAGCTATCTTACTGGCCCTAGGAGTTATGTAGTTTTGCAGACAAAATTTGACATTAGTAGCCATACATAATAATGTAACAGGGCCAGGAAGATAGCTTAGTAGAATAAGCACTTGCCTGGCAAGGAGAGGGTCCTGAGTTCAATCCCTGGTACTGAAAAAAAAAAAAAAAAAGTAAACAAACACAAGCCTAATAGTGTAACATATCAGTCATAATGATATTTTTGTAACATAAATCTCCATTTTGGATGATTTGCCACTACATTCTGAATGCAATGGCACATACATAGCATGCACATCACGTAAGTTTTGGCTAAAGAGTTGCCACGACTGCTGATCTCACGTTGGTTTGATGTGAACCTCTTCTTACAATATCGAGCACAAGAGAAGGGCACATGTGTAAATCTGAAAGAAAATATCGAGCGGGGCGTGGTGGCGCACGTCTGTAATCCTAGCACTCAGGAGGCTGAGGCAGGAGGATCAGTGCGAGTTCGAGACCAACCTGGGCTACAACAGTGAGCTCAAGGGGGGCTGGGGAGATAGCTCTGTGGCATAAATGCCTGCCTGGCAGGTGTAAGGTCATGAGTTCAAACCCCAGTCCCGCAAAAAGAAAATATAAATCACTATAATCTCAGTTTTACATTTGAGGATAGATTTTGAGGGCATGAATACTGTTTTTTTTTTTTTGTTTGTTTGTTTGTTTTGTTTTTTGTTTTGTTTTGTTTTTGTTTTTGTTTTGTTTCAGAACCTTTATTTGTTTATTCACTCATTTTTATGGCCGGCTCAGCCCGCCCCAAGGGCAGGGCTGACGCAGCATGTGGTGCTGGGGATCGAACCGTGGTCCCTGAGCTGCCCAAGCTTTCCCAAGCAGTCGCTTTAGACCACTGAGCCATCCCACTGCCCATGAATACTGTTAATATACCATGATATTAGCAATAACAATTGTCATTTTGTTTTCTAATTTAGTTTTGTACCAAGAGCATTTTTTTTTTTGTCTTTTTGAGACAGGGTCTCGCTATGCAGTTGAGGCTGGCCTTGAGCTCACTTTTGTAGCCCAGGCTGGTCTTGAACTTGCACTGATCCTCCTGCCTCAGCCTCCCAAGTGCTGGGATTACAGGCGTGCGCCACCACGCCCGGCTCCCCAAGAGCATATTTTAATCATCTAATTTTTTATGCTCTTTGAAAACTTAACCTTTTGAATGGCTTTCGGGTTAGCTCAGTGATTTAAGGGTCTGTGCGGGCAATCTCCGTCATGCACAGGGAACGATGTTTTGATCCCCACATATCCCCACATGCACCCTTAAGGCAGCCTGAGCTAGCCAGAAATAAAAATAAAAAATGGTTTTTTTTGTTTTGTTTTGTTTTTTTGTCTTTTTGAGACGGGGTCTTGCTATGCAGTTGAGGCTGGCCTTGAGCTCACTTTTGTAGCCCAGGGTGGTCTCGAACCTGCACCAATCCTCCTGTCTCAGCCTCCCGAGTGCTAGGATTACAGGCGTGAGCCACCACCATGCCCAGCTAAAAAATAAAAAATGTTTTTTAAAAAAAAGTGTACCCTTTTGACCATAATCAGTGTGAACAGATCACAGTAATATATTTTGTGAGGTGGTTTATTTTATATTATTTATAATAATATATTTTGAACAGTATTTATAGGGTTGTCTCATAAGGTGGTGGAGACTATTGATGCTCCTTATTTTTTTTTTTTTTTTTTTTTGTCTTTTTGAGACAGGGTCTCACTATGCAGTTGAGGCTGGCCTTGAGCTCACTTTTGTAGCCCAGTCTGGTCTCGAACTCGCACTGATCCTCCTGCCTCTGCCTCCTGAGTGCTGGGATTACAGGCGTGCGCCACCACGCCCGGCTTGATGCTCCTTATTAATGACAAGAACATAATGTTATTCCAGGCAACTTTTTCTTAATCAGTTGGAGTCCTGTCCCCACCCTAAGGGATCTCTGTTTAGTTATCTTGTAAACCATGAAAATATCTCAATATTTAACATGCTGAGTATGAGTAAATGACAGATTCTAAAGTTATATATAATCAATATACATTAATTTATTAAGCCAATTTTTACTAGCAATGTTGGTGGAAGCATATCTTTAACTTATTTATAAGCCAAATTAAATTATAGCCAAATGCATTAAAAATATAAAAATACAAAAAGAAAAATTTATTAAGCTCAAATAAAATAGCTATTGTGCACCCAAATATATTTTGGCCAAGTTTAATAACTTTTTTTAAAGTTGGTAATTAGGAAAGACTAGTCAAAACTTTCTGTAGGTCAATTACCAGAGATCTCTTATAAAAAGAATTCGAGGGGCTAGGGAGATAGCTCAGTAGAATAAGTGCTTGCCTGGCAAGTACATGGTCCTGAGTTCAATCCTCAGTACTGGAAAAAAAAAATTTTTTTAAAGAACAGCCTCTTGGGCCCGGCAGGATGGCTCAGTGGTCTGAAGCGCCTGCTTGGGAAAGCTTGGGCAGCTTCAGGGACTGCGGTTCGATCCCCGGCACCACATGCTGCGCCAGCGCTGCCCCACATGCTGTGCCAGCCCTGCCCCCGGGGCGGGCTGAACCGGCCATAAAAATGAGTGAATGAACAAACAAAAGTTCTGAAACAAGAAATAAAAAATTCTTAAAAAAAAAATAATAATAAAATAAAGGACAGCCTCTTATCTACAGTTAATATGTTTTAGTATCCTATTTATTTATTTATTTATTTATTTTCTTGTTTCAGAGCCTTTGTTTGTTTATTCACTCATTTTTATGGCCTGCTCAGCCCGCCCCGATGACAGGGCTGGCGCAGAATGTGGTGCCAGGGATTGAACCGCGGTCCCTGAAGCCGCCCAAGGTTCCCCAAGCAGGGGCTTTAGACCACTGAGCCATCCCACCGGGCCCCTAGTATCCTATTTTATCTTAATACCACAACTTTTGTTGAGGGAGCCTTGTCCAAGTTAGTCGGCATCTCATTCCCCCCTCTGAATTTTCCCATTCAAAAGCAAATAGTCTTGAGATGCAACAAACCATGGAATACAGAAAACGCATCCTTCGGGGCCAGCACAGCACGCCAAGCTCTAGTGGGAGGAAGCGAACTCTGCAGAGTATGAGGATTAGTCACAGTATACTACAGGGTGACAACCACAGCACTGACAGCTCTCAAGTCCTGGGCAGGCCAATACGCATTTGTCCTGGGCTTGCTGGCTGGCAAGGACATATTCCAGGGGAGCTGACATTCCCTCTGTATACCTGCCTCAAGCAACCTTTGAACAAGGGGTTCAATTCACATTCTAGCCCCATAGCCATCTGGTACTATCTCAAACTGGCTACCCATGTCCACCAATTTCACCATTCCTGCAGGCATAGGGATTGCCAGACCTGTGGGACTATGTTCTGCCAAAGTCTCTGGAAAACACTCAGCTCTCTCTGGTTTGAAATCACTGATCAATCTGTGCTGGCTTCTTTAAAAAATCCAACAGGCTTTCTCCACTGCCTTGGCAGTTAACATGGGTTCCCTGCAGCTGAAAGGTCACGCTCCATGACCTCGTCAATCTAAAAATGTCTCTGATTCCATCACAAACATGCCCTTTTTCCCTCTCTAGCGGCTTTGGGCCTTGTTGAAATGTCTCTTGCAGCAGGCACACCGATCTGGACCCAGGGAAGCGCGAGGTTGGCTTTGTCTCTCCCCTTTCCCTGGATCCCAACTGGCCTCCTAGAGGCTGCCTGCATCCCTCTCTCTTTCCTGTCTGTGTCGCCATGCTGCAGCCTCTCTATTAGGAAACTTTCTGAGCAGTTTCTGTCAGTGAGACAAATTCATTCCTGCAAACTCTACTAACTTCTGCAACTTGTGCTAGCTATCTGGAGCTGACTGAGCAGCGTATCCCAGTGTGGTAGGCAGCTGAGTTGGACAGAAATATTACAGGCAGTCAGACAGGGCTGGGCCCTGGAAGGACCAGTATGGAAGAGAAAAGACCTTGCAACTGTGGGAGAGACAGGCACTGAAGACAAAAGGCCAGACCTCAATACAAAAGATTAAAAATGCACCCACATATCGCCTGCCCTAAGGATAAACACCATAGGTATCAATCACCTTGACAAAGCCAAGAGTCACTAAGCCAGCCCCCTACAGGATAAACCTCTGTTCTGTATTCATGGCTGCTGGCTCCTTGACGTGCTTTCCCATTTGATCCCAATTTAATGAATTTTACCTGCACAGTGGTGCTTGTAATCTTACCGGCTGGCCGTAGTTTTGTCCCTCCTCATGCCCACCTGGCGAGTCCCCATGTTTTCCACCTTGGACCCGCCACACCTCACGGTGTTGCTCTATAAAAATCTCTAGAAAAGACAAGCTCCTCGGCAACCCACTCGGGTCCCCTTTCTCTCCCCGACCCCCAGAAGCTTCCCTTCCTTTAACAAATACATTCTGCTCTCAACTCTATTGTTTTTGTTTTTTTGCTGGACTGGGGTTTGAACTCATGACCTTGCACTTGCCAGGTAGGCATTTGTGCCATGGAGCTATCTCCCCAGCCCCTAACCGTATTGTTCCTAAAATTCATCCTTCAGTTTTAGAGAACAGGAAGTGATCTCGGGCTTCTCTCAGGCCAGGAGCCTCTTCACTTCCTTTGTTGGAACACCGAGGGGGTCACCTGCCTACGCCTACGTGAAGAGGGCAGTGGGCAGCAGTCTCTGCTGGAAGAGCAAGACAGGGTCGGGAGGTGCCGGGAGGCCAGAGGCAAGGCCCTCCTCCTTGGAGCGAGCCGAGGGCAAAACAGGGTTTACTAACTCGGTCTTTACTAACTCGGTCTGGAAACCCACCTCCAGAGCCACCGAGCATCATCTGCACTGCACGCAGCCAGGAATCAAGGAAACTGTGTGTCCCAGGGGACCTGGTCTGAGTGCACTGCTTTCCCGGGAACAATCTCCCGCACCCTGCTGGCTGCTTGCCGACCCAGTGTTCCCTATGCATCCCAGCGCAGGTCGGTTTGCTGCGGCTGTGCCCCCAGCAGGGAGCTAGCGAGTTCCCTCTTTCAACCCACACCACAAGCAAGAAACCAAAGCTGGGGCCTGGCGGGATGGCTCAGTGGTCTAAAGCGCCTGCTTGGGGAAGCTTGGGTGGCTTCAGGGACCGCGGTTCGATCCTTGGCACCACATGCTAGGCCAGCCCTGCCCTCGGGGTGGGCTGAACTGGCCATAAAAATGAGTGAATAAACAAACAAAGGTTCTGAAATAAGATAAGTAAATAAATAAATAAAATTTTAAAACTCTTAAAAAAAATTAAATAGCCTCTACATGGTAGCTCTTTGTCTTCTGTGGCAAGAACAAAATTATGGCCCAAAGCCGGGCGTGGTGGCACCTGTAATTCCAGCACTCGGGAGGCTGAGGCAGGAGGATCGATGCGAGTTCAAGACCAGCCTGGACTACAAAAGTGAGCTCAAGGCCAGCCTCAACTGTATAGCGAGACCCTGTCTCCAAAAGACAAACAAAAACAAAATTATGGCCCCAGCCAGATAGCTCAGCAGATTAAAGTGCCTGCTTAGGCAGACGAAGGGACCAGGGAAAGAAAAAGAAAGTGAAATTACGGCAGGGCACAGAAAATGACAGGATTGGAAGTCCACGCCCTGTGACCAAGCGCTTCCTCCCAGTGGCAGCTCCCTCTGGTTCACTCCAAACCCTAGTGGTAGAGAGGTCACCGGACCAGTCATCTGCTAATGACAGCTCTGTCCTTTCAGGACACAGGCTAGGAAAGGTGCGCTGTCTGCTTCCCACCTCCACATGCTGCCGGGTGCCCAGAGGCCGCGGGTGCGGCCTGGATGGTACCTTTCCCTGCCTGAGTTCTTCGCTGAGTACTTCCCCAGAGCTTCTCCGAGTGCTCCCCAGAACAACAGCCCTGCTCTGCTCGCAGGGTGGTTCAGCGCTGTTCTTTTATTTATTTATTTATTTATTTATTTATTTATTTATTTATTTATTGGCTTTTTGAGACAGGGTCTCGCTATGCAGTTGAGGCTGGCCTTGAGCTCACTTTTGTAGCCCAGGTTGGTCTTGAACTCGCATCGATCCTCCTGCCTCAGCCTTCCGAGTGCTGGAATTACAGGCGTGAGCCACCACGCCCGGCTTTGGGGCCATAATTTTGTTCTTGCCACAGAAGACAAAGAGCTACCATGTAGAGGCTATTTAATTTTTTTTAAGAGTTTTAAAATTTTATTTATTTATTTATCTTGTTTCAGAACCTTTGTTTGTTTATTCACTCATTTTTATGGCCAGTTCAGCCCACCCCGGGGGCAGGGCTGGCCTAGCATGTGGTGCCGAGGATCGAACCGCGGTCCCTGAAGCCGCCCAAGCTTTCCCAAGCAGGTGCTTTAGACCACTGAGCCATCCCGCTGGGCCCCTTTTTTTTGTCTTTTTGAGACAGGATCTCACTATGCAGTTCAGGCTGGCCTTGGGCTCACTTTTGTGGCCCAGGCTGGTCTCAAACTCGCACCGATCCTCCTGCCTCAGCCTCCCGAGTGCTGGAATTACAGGCGTGCACCACCACGCCTGGCAGAGGCTATTTAGTTTAATTTAGTCTTTCAGAGACGGGTTCTTGATACGAAGCTCAGGCTGGCGTTGAGCTCACTCTATTTGTAGCCCATGCTAGTCTCAAAGTTGCAACTGTCCTCCCTGCCTCAGCCTCCTGAGTGCAGGAAGCATAGCCTGGTCTCATAACCAGGGCTGCAGAAGTCCGCGGGCAGGTGCCGGAGCTGCGTGCAGGTGGGTGCAGCGCAGCCACAGCGGCTTCCACCTCCCGGGCTCTGGAGGTGAATCGCCAGGTCTGGGATAAGGTCTGAGGCTTGCTGTATGATATACCACAGTAACCTTATCAGTTCCAGATAAATAAATTCTGACTCCCAGCTAATGACAATGATGTGTAATTGTCCTGTTACCTGCCTTTTTGTGTTTCTTTCTGAAAACCCCAGGGGCTGGTGACTTGGAACTAAGATTCCTGCCAGCCCAGTAGCAACAAAGCGGCCTTCCAAAGTTCTCTGGGACTGTTGCTATCTTCCATCCGCAGCAACGAGAGGAGCAATGTACTCTTGTTTTTCCCAGCCGACCCGGGAAGTTAAACCTAAGGCCTTTGCCCTGAGCTACGACTCCCTGCCCTCGGTTTTTATTATCTTACTGTTTTAAGATGGTCTCGCTAAACTACCGCAGACCTGTGGTCCTCCTACTTCAGCCTCCCAGGACCCTGAGATCATAGACATTCATCACGCTGCCCACCTAAACCACGGAACTTTTTGTCCCCCGTTTTTTGGAGACGGTCTCATGGAGTTGAGGCTGGCCTTGAACTAGCATGGCTCCTCCTGCCTCAGCCTCCCGAGCGCTGGCATTACAGGGCTAAATACAACATTTTACGAAGTCAGATCTTGGCGTCCCAGCCCTACGCCCTCGCTGTGACCTTGACTACAGCGCTCCAGCTCTTCCCGCCCGCAGGGGAATGGAGCGCTGTGCGCTGCGCGTCCCTCCGCTGCCCGCGAAGGGTCCCTGGGGGCGGCCACCGATGCCTCTGCGGAGCTGGGCCCGGGGCGGGCCTGGCCTCGGCGCGGCGGCGGAGGGAGGAGCTGCCAGGCCTGGGCCGGCCGGACCCGCCCCCTCGCCGCCCGCCGCCGCCGCCGCCGACCCCGCCGACCGAGCGCTGCCGACGCCATGGCGCAGGCTAGGATCCAGGCCCGGGCCAGTGAGGGCCGCTTCTGTCGCTCGTCGTCCATGGCCGACCGCTCGGGCCGCCTGCTGGAGAGCCTAGACCAGCTGGAGCTGCGGTGAGTAGGCGGGCGGAGGGCGGGGACACCGCGGGGACACCGAGGGGCGCAGGGACACGGAGGGGCGCAGGCGGGCGGGAGCTGGGCGCGGGGACACCGCGAGGACACCGAGGGGCGCGGGCTCCGCGGGGCGCAGGGACACCGAGCTGGGCGCGGGGGCACGGGGGTCGCCCGAGGGCGTGCGGCTGCGACCGGGCGGCGGAGGGTCGCTGTGCCGAGCAGGGATGCCCCGCCCCGCCCCGCCCCGCTGTCCCGTCCAGCTGCCGTGGCCCCCGCGTGGGCCGCCGCGAGGGTGCACGGTGACCGTGGGGTCCCAGCGAGCGCGCGTGTCTGGGCGTCACACCGGGGCGAAGGCTGGGGGCGGCTCCGCCGCGGCGAGCCGGGGTCCGACCCTCCAGCTGCGTGCCCTCTCCTCCTGGGCTGAGTCACCGACCTGGGCACCCGATGCAGGGCCGGGGACGCCGCGGAAGCCGCCGGCCGAGTGTCAGAGTCTCGAGCGTGACTCGCATCCCGCACGCTAATGGGGGAGTCCCAGCCTGGGTCCTGAACCCTTGGGGTGGGGAGCAGGGAGCGTTACGTGTCTCATTTTTTCCCAAGACTTTCCTGGTAACTTACACTTGGAAGTTTTGCTCCCTTAAAAGATACAATCCTAAGGAAGAATTTTAGAAGACAAGAAAAAGTAGAAAAGCGGGGCGCAGGGGCGCCGGCGCGAGGGGGCCCTACACTCACTCCGGTAGCCAGAAAAAATAAGAAAATTGCCGAGGCTGCACCTAGGAAAGCTTCTTAGAGACGGCCCAGCGGCAGCGCATCACACTATAAAAATCTGCCCAGGAGGCGGCTTCTTAGAGGGCTCTGCCTTCTCAGGTCACCGCGGCGGGAGCTCGGTTCCCGAGTGCGCGGTGAAGTGGGGACGGGGTGCTGGATTGGTCCCCTGCTCCTGGGCCCGGCCGGCCCGACCCTGCTGGCCCTGAAGTTTTTTCCATTTAAAGCCGCAAACAGGCTGCTCCCACGTGCCCTCTGACTTGGAGTCTGACCAGGCCTCTGGAGCTTTTGAGTGCTCTGAAATTTTGGCCAGTTCTACTGACATGAAGGAGCTCTTGTTCCTGATGCTATCATCACTACCCTGGTCTTCCAGCTTATCCCTGCATCTCACGTGTTTTGCTTTCTCCTAAAAAGGTGACTCCTGTCTCTTCATTTCCATGACTGTTTCCGTCTGAATTTTGGACACCCTGGTACGGTCCTTACTTTTTAGCTTGCTGTAGCTTGCAAGTGACTCTAGTGGGCACCGTTCACTGCGGCTGTGTGGCCTGGGGGTGTCCCAGACCCCCAGCCCCGCAAGGGGAAGGTCGAGGCCGCAGCAAGCAGCAGCGGGCCTCGGCGAGCCCGCTCCAGGCTTCTCGGCCACGCCTGGAGGCTTAAATGTGCCCCTGCTTGAATCGACTTTTCTGAATGAAGATGAAAATTCCATTTAAATGCCCCCTTGGCTCAGTACACTTGGGGCTCTTCCTGGGTGATGTCCCCAGCGGCTCGGTGGGGGAGGGCAGCGCTGGCGCGGGGTTGGAGACAGGTGGGGAGGCGGCTGGATGAGCTCACCCCGCGGGGCAGCTGGCGCAGGGTGCTGCCTACAGTACCTCCTGGTGGGAGCCTGACTCATAAAACATCAGGGTTACTGTAAGCCTGTAATTACGCGGCCTTTTCTGGGCGTCACCGCGCCCTGCCCTGAGACCCCCCGAGGCCTACTGGGGCCCACGCTGGTAGCACCGTTGCCTTTTACAGGGAGTCTTGATCAGGAAAGCCCTTAACATGTTTACGCTATCAAAAGTTGAGCCCAGTGATGTAGCAGTCCTTGACTTGGGATCAAACTAGAGACAGGAGCTAGCCGGGCGTGGTGGTGCACACCTGTAATCCCAGCACTCGGGAGGCTGAGGCAGGAGGATCGGTGCGAGTTCGAGACCAGCCTGGGCTACAAAAGTGAGCTCAAGGCCAGCCTGAACTGCATAACAAGACCCTGTCTCAAAAAGACAAAAAAAAAAACAAAAAAAACAAAAAACAAAAAAAACCTAGAGACAGGACTGCGGTTTATGAGGAGCTGCTTTGGAAATTGCCGCAGACAGAACCCGAACAAGCCCTTCCTTGCCTGTCTTCTCGCTTTGGGCACACAGACTTCTGTTCCCTGTTCAGACTTTAGTGTCATTTATTGAAATGTTGGAGTCACAGCTGACATTTAGCATAGGTATTCCCTGCAGTGCCAACTCAACCTTTGTCATCTGGGCCTGGTTTCGGTGTTGTTGCTTTGCTGATTTAAACCTGAGTAAGGAATTAGCCCACGGGCTAAGGCTGCATCTGCCCTGCCTTAAGGACTAGTGTGTTCGTGTTTTCCAGCTAAAGTCTTGGTCAGATTCTTCCCGGCTTTTGCTTACTGGCCCTTCTGAGTACAGAGTGCCACACAGATCCCAGATCTGTAACAATAAAGCCACCCTGGCTGCAGCCCCAGTGCTATTTTGGGGGTGACAGGTGGGTGGGTGGGGAGCATGTGTGGCTGGGACTGGCTCCTGCTGTGGAGCTGGCGTGCGCTACAACTCTAGGGCCTGCTTCCTTCGCACCCAAGGGAGGTGGCATTTAGTGGAGCTCTGCCCTGCTCTTATGTTTCTGGGATCAGTCACACATACACTGAGGAGAGTCTGTCACCTCAAATCAGCAGCTCAGTTACTGGAACCTACAGTGAGAGGGTGCTGTGGAAAGAAAGAACTTTAACTGTACAAGTTCTGTGTTCTGCGTTCTGCGTTACCCATGACGCAGCCCTCAGCTATCAGCGACCAGAAGTGTCACCTGGTTTGGGACGGCAGGGATTGGTGGCACCTCTGTCATCCATCAGGGCTGCACCCCAGAAGTGGAGCTGGCTCCTCCTGAATATCAGACAGACAGACAGACAGACAGACAGACAGACAGACAGACAGACACTGACGCACACTGAGGCCTCCTCAACGCCATGCAGGCAAAATAAAGAGCAGAGTCAGAAAGCAAGAGGCAAAATCGATGACCTTTTCTTTTGCAGATGATAGGATAATCAACCTATTAGAACTAATGAATTACAAGACTGACCACAGAAATTAATAAGTGTAAATAAACTGTTAGTTACAAGTTGAATATGGTACAAAACAGCATTTCTGGAACCAGTAATAATGGACTAGAAAATGTAACTAAAGTCATTCATGAGCTGGGTGTGGTGGCGCATGCCTGTAATCCAGCACTTGGGAGGCTGAGGCAGGAAGATTGGTGTGAGTTTGAGACCAACCTGGGCTACAAACAAGAGCTCAAGGCCAGCCTGAACTGCATAGCGAGTCCCTGTCTCAAAAAGACAAAAAACAAAAAACAAAAAACAAAAACAAACAAACAAACAAAAAAACCAACCCATGGTAGCAAGCAAAGCTACTATGAAGAATATTATTATTATTTTTTGTGTGTGTGTGGCCTGCTTAGCCC
The DNA here is from genome assembly GCA_004027025.1 of Myocastor coypus. Lineage (NCBI taxonomy): Eukaryota > Metazoa > Chordata > Mammalia > Rodentia > Myocastoridae > Myocastor > Myocastor coypus. The sequence continues at coordinate 26,112 of PVJA010009969.1, forward strand.
ATTCTTGGAGCAGTGGGATCAAATGGCAGTCCTTGCACTTGCCTAAGCTTGCCTGAGTGGGCACTTTAGGTCCCTGAATTATCTCACTGGCCCCAAGAATGTTTAAAATTCTGACAAAAGCTAGCATGGTAATACACGCCTGTAATTCCAACACTTGGGAAGCTGAGGCTGGAGAATCGTAAGTTCAAGGCCAACCTGGACACTGTCTTGTGTACTGTAAATGTGCCAGAGATGGAGAGGGAGAGAAAGGGACGGGAAAGGGAATGCAGTTGTGCTGTAGACGAGCAGCGGGCCGCACATGCGGACACTGTATATTGTGAAAGCCCTGCTGAGGGTCTCAGGCCTACCCACCCGGCAAAATGGCACACAGATGCGTGCCATAACAGAGGCATGCTGCGATGACTCAGTGTTCTTTCCAACTGAAGGCCCCACTTCTAAAAGCTCCTGGCTTTTGTTGGTATCCATTAGGAAGGCGGGTGTGGGTGACAGAGCCACAGAGGGAGAAGAAACGTAGCAGCAGTGCCAGTCACAGGCCTCCAATTAGCGGTGCTCAGCTAGTTTGGATGTAGGCAAGGCCGGCTGCCAGGAAGCTATAATGGCTTGTGTCCCATGGCCTCAGCTGAGAAAGTTGTCTCCTGTCTCAGCCCTGTGATCACAGGGTCCTGCTCAGGCGTCCAGCCAACTGCTTGGCTATTGCCGCTTTGCTGTTAAAGAGCCTACGGGTGCCTAGGCTGGACTCCACTGCAATCTGTTAGCCCCCTAGCCATTCGGGAACATCTGTGCTGTGTAGCTCGGGGAGAGGGCACAGGAGAGGTCAGGGAGCATTTTTCAGGAGAGGGCAGGTGTGGTTTCCCACAGTGCACTGTACTCCTACGCTCACTAAGAACACTGAAAAGGAAAACTTAAAGCACTAAAACCCAAAGTCAAAGAAAGGCCTTAGAAGATTTAATGAATGAAGAAATGTCATGTCCTTGAATGTAACACTATTATGAAGTTGTCAAATTTCCTCCACATTTTTTAGAAACCAAATAAACTTGCTGGAAAATTTATAAAAAAGAATTAGGGCACATAAATAGCTTCTTTATCTTTGGTACAGTTTTGCTCTATCAAATATTGCAAGGGGGGGCACTGGGGAGATAGCTCTGTGGCACAAGTGCCTGCCTGGTAAGTGCAACGCAAGGTCCTGAGTTCGAACCCTGGTTCCGCCAAAAAAAAAAAAAAAAAAAAAAAAAAAAAAAAAAAAAAAAAAAAAAAAAAAAAAAAAAAAAAAAAAAAAAAAAAAGGGCCTATTACAAGGCCAGTGCTACTTTTTAAAACCTGTCAGCATAAGAGCAAATACTGTAGTGTGTGGTAGAGACTTCAAAGGTAAATTTAATGTACAGGATGGTAGGGGAAAGATGGATGTGTGTGTCTTTTTAAGACAAGGTCTCACTATGTAGCTCAGACTGATCAGACTGACCTTGAACTAACTTTCCAGGCTGGTCTGGAACTCACACTGACCCTCCTGCCTCAGCCTCCCAAGTGCTGGGATTACAAGTGTGTGCCACCATGCCCGGCTCAATTATTTGGCAAATAATTCAGGGGAGAATGGCTCACTAGAAAAAGTAAAGCAAACTCTTTACCTAACGAGGGCTGGGCGAGATAGTGCAGCAGGACTGTGGTTGAATCCCTGGCACCACAGGCTGTGCCAGCCCCACCCCCAGGGCAGGCTGAGCTGGTCATAATATAAATAAATAAATAAAAATAAAAATCTCTACCTAACCACAGTATGGATCCTAGTGGCAAATATCCAAAACCTACAACAATAAGTCAATGAGGAAACTATTTTATGACTACTAAGGCCTGAAAACTTCAAAGCATAAGTCGTCAGATAAGGATGCACTGATCATACCGAAATGGGAAGCTCCTCTCCAAGGACAGGCGTGCCCTGTGGCCTGAGCTCCTTGGAAGCCAGGCAGTCCTCGGCTGGACACCTGCTCGGGCAATATGGCGAGACCTCATCTTGGGGCAAGCACTGTCCAGTGCAGGCCTGTTGCAGCAAGGAGCTCACATCTGTGTGCCTGGGGCTGTTCTTGGCCACCCCCGGGGATAGGACTTGTACCTAGAATGGATTGACAGCCTGATGCCTCCCTGGGGTGGAGAGGTACAACCCAATGGGAACACACATGAATTAGCAGCCAGAGTCCAGTGTTTAGGGGCATGCCCAGGAAAGCAGATAGTCCTAGAAATACAGCAGTATAATAGTGCAAGAGAAAAAAAAAAAAAAAAAAAGCAACAAAAAGAAACCCAAATCAGATATAAATTTAAAACACAAATACACATATAATACAAATAAAGTAGAACAGTTGCCCTGTGAGCAGGGAAAAACTGAGCAAAGTGAATCAGAATTTCAAAAGCTGGGCACAGTGGCATGCCTGGAATCCCAGCATGCTCTTGGGGAGACCAAGACAGGATTGCTACAAGAGTCAGCCAGAGCTGCATAGTGAGACCCAGTTCTGAAAGAAAAGAAACAGGATGTTTTTGTTTCTGATGCAGTCTCGCTATGTAGTTCAGGTTGGTCTCGAATTCGCATCGGTCTTCCTGCCTCAGCTTCCCAAGTCCTGGGATGCAGTGTGCACGAATACACCTGGTAATTTTTTATTTTTAGAACTTCTTTTTTAAATTATTTATTTATTTATTTATTTTCTTGTTTCAGAACTTTTGTTTATTTTTATGGCTGGCTCAGCCTGCCCTGAGGGCAGGGCTGGCGCAGCATGTGGTGTGGGGATCGAACCGTGGTCCCTGCAGCCACCTAAGCTTTCCCAAGCAGGTGCTTTAGACCACTGAGCCATCCTGCCCACCCCACGCCTGGTAATTTTTAAAAATTAACCTTTTATTGTGTGTGTGACCGTCTCAGTCTGCCCTGGGGGCGGGCCTGTGGCGGCCTTCAGGGCCAAGGATCGAACCCGAGTCCCTGTCCTTGGCATTTTACACCGCTGCGCTATCTTGCCGGCCAAATGAACTTTTTTTTTTTTTGGTCTTTTTGAGACAGGGTCTCGCTATGCAGTTCAGGCTGGCCTTGAGCTCACTTTTGTAGCCCAGGCTGGTCGCGAACTCGCACTGATCCTCCTGCCTCAGCCTCCCGAGTTCTGGGATTACAGGTGTGTGCCACCATGCCTGGCTCAAATGAACTTTCAAAGAGCATTCCCAAGGATGCTGGACTTGAGTTGGGCTGAGTGAACGGGAAGAACAATGCAGTGGTGACGTTTGTCTCCTTCACTTACGCAGGGTGGAAGCGCTGCGAGAGGCGGCGAGTGCCGTGGAGCAGGAGAAGGAGGCGCTCTTAGAGATGATCCACAGCATCCAGAACAGCCAGGACATGCGGCAGATCAGCGACGGTGAGCGGCGCCGCCCCCGCCCGCGTCCCTGGGGTCCGTGTGGGTCAGCGTGGGGCTGTGCCGAGCTGAGCTGCGGGGCGGCGGGCGTGTCCCTGCGCACTCCCGGGGCCTCACTCCTGTGCCTGGCGATGCCGCGCATGGAAAAGCAGCAGGTGAGGGGGAGCAGGGCCAGGGCGAGGCCGGCGGAAACGGGACAGAGCAGAGGGAGCGGACGGGCTCCCAACACTCACGCGAGACCATGGGGCTGCCCTCGCCCCTAGGTGTGCTGCTGTCCACAGAGGGCTTGGCAGGTCAAGAGCCCCAGGCTTCCAGCAGGGTCCGGGGTTTCCATAGTGAGCCCGGCCTGGGCAGCTGGCGAGCTGGGCAGTCTGACCCCAACCTGAACTGTCTCTCGGCACCATGCTCTTGTTGGTCTCTTTCCTGCCTGGCCAGGGTCAGGGAAGTGGAGTGGGGCATGGAGACTGCTAGCAGTTTTCCTAGAATCCCAGGTGACAGAGCTCTGTCGTAGGCTGGCCACCACCTCCCCTCTGGCCGAGGTGGGGGCCAGCTCCTCCTCTGCTGTCCTGCCTGACCTCCCACCTGGTGAGAGTGTATTCAAGTGGACACCCTACGGTGCGTGCGTCCCAGCTGCACTGGCTTCCCAGCAGCGCCCTGCGTCTGCTCCTTGCTGGCTGGCCACTCCCCCGGCTCTGAACACCCTGCGCTTGGTGTGTGTGCATTTTCACGGAAAGGCTCTCGGCTCCCTCGCTTTCCAGTCTAACAGTTCATCAGTTACTTGTGTGCTAGACTTTTTGTCTGGACCTTTAAAAAGTCCCATAGCAGAAGAGATTAAAAGGTAAAGTGAATGCTTGTGATAAATCGCAACCTTGTGTGTGCAGGAGAACGGGAGGAGTTAAACCTGACTGCAAACCGTTTGATGGGACGAACGCTCACTGTTGAAGTTTCGGTAGAGACCATCAGAAGCCCGCAGCAGGCGGAGTCCCTAAAACATGCCACGCAGATCATAGACGACGTGGTCAGCAAATTCCTGGATGACCTGGCCAACGCCAAGAGTCACTTAATGTCACTGTACAGTGCGTGCTCGTCCGAGGTGCCGCCAGGGCCAGTGGACCAGAAGTTTCAGTCGATAGTGATTGGCTGTGCTCTTGAGGATCAGAAGAAAATCAAGAGAAGACTAGAGACTCTGCTCAGGAACATCGAGAACTCAGACAAGGCCGTTAAGCTGCTGGAGCGCTCGAAGGGCGTCGGTGCCAAAGCTCTGCAGGCCAGTGCGGAGGGCAGGCTGAATTAGGCCTGCGGGTGCGTGGGCCACGGGGACGCTAGGTTCCCAGTGCTCATGGTTAGGTGTTGCCATGCGGTAGGTTACTTCCAACGAGGGAACCACTGCTGTGGCAGGCTTCCCCACTTGATTAAAGCTAATATGATAATTATCTAGACTTCTTAGACTGAATTCTTGCCTCATGCTAGAATGTAGCACTAGGTTTTGCTGTTTTGTAGCTGACCACATTATGTGAGGAAAGGGACAGCTCCGCTAGGGCCAGGGTCTCTGCTCTTCCAGGGATAGGGGCCAGGAGCTGGCGGAACCCCTGCCTTCCGCAGCACGCACAGGCCAAGCACCCTGGGGGCCTAGAGGATTCAGGGAGGACAGTAGCCCCTTCCTGCTCTTCCAGTTGGCGCATTGAGGGGTCTGTGTCAGATGACTTGAAGCTAAAGATTGATGCATCTTGTAGTATATTTTCATATACTTTCACACTATGCATACAGTGGGGAGGTGCCTTTAGTTTTACCAGTGTGATTACAGGGCTGCTTGGGCTCTCAAATGTGTTTCTCCAGTCTGTGTTGTAACTTGCCTTTTGCTCTAGGAATGGTTTCTGCTGATTTTAAAGCCGTTTCTTGTAGCTGTGCCATAATTCTGGTCCATGTTCCTTCCTCTTCTGTGACATTTGGGTTCTTCGCCCCTTGTTGCTGTTCCTAGGCCATGTTCTTGTATGGAGCTCATCTCTGTATAAAGTCCCACTTGGGTTCTGCTGGGTCAGGGGAGATAAACACTTTCCATGGCTTACCACTTATCTCTACATTTTTTGTATAAAAGTCGTATCTGTTTATATACTCTCTTCAGTAATTAAATGTAGCCACTTCATCCAAATCTTTTCAACACTGATCATTAAATTTTTCCAGCACACAGTGCTGGAAAAACCCTCATCTCCGTGGCATCTTGCTTCCTTAACAAGGTGGAGGGGGGCCCGGTGGGATGGCTCAGCGGTCTAAAGCGCCTGCTTAGGAAAGCTTGGGCGGCTTCCGGGACCGCGGTTCGATACCCGGCACCACATGCTGCGCCAGCCCTGCCCTTGGGACGGGCTGAGCCGGCCATAAAAATGAGTGAATAAACAAAGATTCTGAAACAAGAAAAAATAAAATAAAATAAAAAAATTAAAAAACAACAACAAAAAAAACAAGGTGGAGGAACGTGTCAGTCCTTCATCTGGGGGAAATCAAGCAGCAACAGGACCCTGCTGCTCTGAAATTGCTGTTTGGAACTCAGATTTATTGCTGTGTGGGTATTCTTCACATACAAAGATCCACATGGTTCTATGAGTCTCTCTGTGAACAAAACAGGACTTTGGTACCGCAACCACGTAGCAGCTCCTCAGACCTGGTCCCCGACCCACAAGGACAGCTCAGCCTTTTTCTTGGCCAGGGTTTGGAAAATGCCAACAGGCAATGGTGTTTCCCTCCAGCGCTGTACCCCCCTGCCCTGTCTCCACCCTGACCCCTAAGCCTGGCTCCCCACTCAGGTGTGGCTGTCAGGCTCTAGGCCGGGATCTGGCACCCTGCGGGAGGGATCTGTCAGGGAGGCCACTGTGCAGCCAGGACCCTGGCCTTGTCACTCGGGGCCAGAGAGCCCCACTTACGCCAAGCAATTGCTGGCAAGCATGCAAGGATTCGCCTGGAACATGGGAAAAGAAAGGGTTAGGAGGACAAGCAGGGGCCAGACTGGACATCAGACCCATGAACACCCTTTACCCTCCAGGCTTGAGACCCATTTCACATGAGGGAGCAAAAGTGATACCATGTGTGTCCCAGGCAAGAGTGAGCTCACGGGGGCATCTGCTGCACGGTGCAGAATTGGCCAGGCCAGGTGGCAGTGCACACCTTGATCCCAGCACCTGGGAGGCCGAGTTGAGGCAGGAGGGCCAGTTCGAGGCCAATCTGGTCGCCAAAGCAAGACTTTGTCTCAGAAACACCCACATCCACCTGTCTAAAAAAATCCAAACGGTAGTTACTTTATACCACAGGACTAAACCCGACAAAACTATTTTCTTTAGAAGAGTAAGAGTGACACCATGAGGGCATGCAGGCCATGGATGCTCTTTGGCAGTGGAGCTTGGGTAGAGACCTATGTATGTTCACCACCACTACTACAGAGGTATGCTAGCCACCGAAAAAGTACCTGAAATATAAAAGATCAAGTTAGTTTTTTTGTTTTGTCTTTTTGAGACAGGGTCTCACTATGCAGTTCAGGCTGGCCTTGAGCTCACTTTTGTAGCCCAGGCTGGTCTTGAACTCACAACTGATCCTCCTGCCTCAGCCTCCCAAGTGCTGGGATTACGGGCATGAGCCACCACACCCAGCTCGTTAGTTTGATTTTTAAAGTCTAGTAATGCCCTACTATATGTTGAATTCAATGGTGATACATATAAATATAATACACAAAATCCTAGCTTTGAAATGCATTTACTTTTTGATTACTGGAAGTCACTTTCATGGAAATTTTAATCAAGTAGTATATTTTAAATAAAGCTCAAGGTCGCACACCTGTAATCCCAGCACTAGGGAGGCTGAGGCAGGAGGATCTGTGCGAGTTCGAGACCAGCCTGGGCTACAAAAGTGAGCTCAAAGCCAGCCTGAACTGCACAGTGAGACCCTGTCTCAAAAAGACAAAAAAAAAAAAAAAAAAAAAAAGCTCAAGGAAATAATTGCAACCCAATATACCAGTATGCACAAGTGGTTTTCCATTTAAATTTACAAATATTATTAGGAACAAAAACAGCAGGGGTTGTTTCCTTTTAATCCAAATTTTTTTTATTCTTGCAATCTTTTACCAAGAAGACACTTCTATAGGCATGCGTGGAGTCACCACCTAATTCAGATTACAGTCTTTCACTCACTCCATTGTACAAGATTTGAGTTTGCTTCATGGCAGCCTGTGAAGCGGCTGCAGGACACTGCTCTCTGTCATTCTCTGTCCATGAGTCACTGCGGCAGAAGCTGCGCTCCCTGCAGACTGGGCGCTCCCAGAAATGCTCTGGGACCATGGCAAAGGAGCCAAAGGGACATGGCTACCCGTACCATGGATTAAGGACTCAACACTGGCTGGGATATGCTCCACAGTGCCTGCGTCACAAGCTTAAGGCTGGGAGTCCAGTTCTCAGTACCAGAAAGACAAAATCTAAGAATTGAGCACTTCCAGGTTGGAACATTAGGTAGTAAGCCACGCTCCTCACACAAGGGTCTTCAGGGAAGGTCCTGTTCGGACCTTTATGCTGCGCTCTAAGCTGTCACTGCACCCACTGTGGGGTGAGCTGTCACCTTCCTGGTAGTGGTAGCGCCACTGAGGGCCTCCACCAGGAAGATGGGGTCAGGGATAAGCACACCACGCGGTACGTGGCCTAGGAGGGGAGGCGCTTCAACATCCATGGTTTTGCTACAAATTATAATAAGGTAACTTAAATGATGAAAGGCACCAAGGGAAAACCAACATTTTGAAGGTTTTAGAATTGAGTGGACAAACCTACCTAATTGTTTAAGATGACTATAGTTAGGTGCAAAACAGCAATGAAAAATAAAAATTCAGATATGCAACAAAGTATCTTCAGTTTTCATTTTAAAAAAGAACACAGCGAAGTAACTACCAGAGATTAATTTTTAACAGAAAAGGAACATACTTTCACCCACGCACATTAATCAGTGTGAAACAGAACTGCACTGTATTATGTGAATAACGTTTCTGCCAAGAGATCAATATTACTTGCCAGAACATATATTTTGTGAAAAACTAAAGACTACCTGAAAAAAGTTAAAAAAAAAAAAAAAAAAAAGTTGAATCACTGGCAGGCAGGTGTCTGTTAGGAACTGAGAATTCCTCCAATGCTTACCCCATTGCTGGGCATGGTGACAACTGGTGACAGAGCATAACAGCCGTATTAGTTACTCTGCAAAAAAACAGGACCAGATTGTTTCTGAAAACAACCTGCTATAAAAACAGCCCCTGCTCTGGACCACTACCAAGGACACAGCCCATTATAGAACTTCTGTCTGAATAGGAGGGAGGAGCCGGGCGTGGTGGTACACGCCTGTAATCCCAGCACTTGGGAGGCTGAGGCAGGAGGATCGGTGCGAGTTCGAGACCAGCCTGGGCTACCAAAGTGAGCTCAAGGCCAGCCTGAACTGCATAGCGAGACCCTGTCTCAAAAAAAAAAAAAAAAAAAAAAAAAAAAAAAAAAAAAAAAAAAGAATAGGAGGGAGATGGTACAAAAAAGAAAAAAACAAAACATATAAATGTAAAATGTTCATGTATTTAATACACACTGATGAAAAATGACTTTATGACACATTTTCCAAGAAGTTACTTTTACGTATTTTGAAATCTTATGAATCCAGCTCTACTGAAAGGGGTTATTTATACATTAAAACTATTAAGTCAGGCTCATGCTTAGAGTCCCAGCACTCTAAGCTGAGGCTGAGGCAGGAAGATCACAAGTTTGAGCCAAGCTCGAGTAATTTAGGAGATGCTGTCTCAAATAAAAAGGTCTGGGGATGTAGCTCAGTGTGAAGGCCCCAGTCTGTTCTCCAGTCATAGAGCACGAGGGATGAATGATGCTTAGGGTGTTTTAGGAAACTGTTCGTTTGTTTCTGAGACAGGGTCTCACTAAGTGGTCCAATTTGCTATGTAGCCCAGCCGGGCTTGGATCCTCCTGCCTCCACCTTCCAAGGGCTGGCATTACAGGTATGTACCCTATGCCTAGGTTGGTAATCAGATTTTGTAGAGTTTAACTATCTTTGTTTGGAAGGTTACCACTATCCCAAATCACAAAATAGATGCTCTATTATGTCATTACATAGCAGATCACTTCTTAAAAGAAATGACTATTATTTAAAGATCTATTTATTTGTTATAGGGTCTCACTATGCTGCTTGGACTTGTAGTGATTCTCCTGTCTCAGCCTCCTCAGTGCTCAGATTACAGACGTGCGCTATCACACCTGGCCTTGTGGCCAGCACGGTGTGCCTGGGGTTCTGGGACCAGCACGGCATACGGTACCAGGGATCAAACCCGGGTCCTTGCGCTTGTTAGGCAGGTGCTTAGACTGCTGAGTTATCTCCCCAGCCCTTTTTCACGTGGTACTGACAGAGCTCTTGAGAAAGTGCTGTACAAACCAAAGGCAATAGAAATTTTTAGGCAATAATCTTAACATACAGTACCATAAAAAATGTGTAAACAAATAGGATGCTTTAGAGCTGCTGGGCATTATAAAATCCATAAAATGGACTAGGACTAAAAATAACTGTTTATGCATTTTAAAAAATGGTTAGCATAATCTTCAAAGGGGTCGTTGGTCAGCACACATCAGGTGTCCTGAGCAACCTGAGAGCTGCCACACACCTCCAGGGACACTGCAACCCGATGATGGCATGAGCCACTGTGCTGACAGCAGCCACACCAGAAGGGCTGGCCGGAGTCTCTCAGAGACCTCTGGCTTCAAACCTATACAGCCCTCTTTTATGAATCCTGCCACAGAGGAAAATGATATAACTTCTGATAATAAAGCATTGCAAAAATTAAGTAAATATTTTTGGCACGAAGCACTTTTTAGTTGAAACTCATTTTGCAAAATACAGACTTGGAGTTTCTTATTTGAAGATGCTCACATGTATGCAGCATGTAAATGACTCTACATGATTAGCACGTGTCTCTTCGAGCCCTGCACGGGCACAGCTGCATTCCACCCCTGCACACGCTGCACGGTGCACACATGGTGCCGTCCACATAATGCCACGCACCACGCAGGACTACTTCTCAGTTAGTGTTCAGGCTCGACACTATTGTCTGTAAGAGCTAGAGGGCCAGGCCAGAAAAAGAATGCTTGCTACCTTTACTTGATGCACTATATTAAAATCTGGACCAACATCAAGCATTTCATTCATGTTTTCAGCATTCACAATGTAGCAAAACCTGCTTTTGATATGCTTGTAGCATTCCTTCAAATACAGGACAAGGCTTGTGTAATGTAAAAAAATAAAATAAGATGAATCCACGGGACAGTAATATTTCACCAGAGGTCTCATCGCTGCACTTCCCCAAAAGTACAATGTTAACATCTGTCGCTTTCAGGGAGTCAGTAGGTGTAAGTCTGCTAAAACGCTTGGACATACCGTGACACCTGGGTGTGTCTCTTAGTGAACTGTGGAACGGAATTCAATTTTTCCCCTCCCTAAACACTTAGGGTATGCTACAGCTGCTAAATGGATTCCTGTTCTTCTTGGTCCTCTCTCTGTTAGGTCTAAGATTGATGACGTCTCCGCCGTTCAGACTATTTGAATTCTGAGCCAAGTGACTGCCCCCAGATGTATTGAAGACACCTGTACAATTGGAGGGAGAGAAGAGCGAGACACTTCGATTAATCCTCAGAGTTACCTGAAGCATGCAGAAAAGATTTTCAAGTTTTCATAACTGTTTTCATTTTATTGCATTAACATACTTTATTCTCTTGACCTGTTTTGCTGGAGCATTATTAGGGAACCCAAAGCTTCAGCACTGAGCTACACGTGCAACTCAGTTTTTAGTTTTCATTTTGAGATAATCCCTCACTTAAGTTGCTAGAGGCCCGAACTTGTGACCACCTGCCTCGGCCTCCCGGAGGCCATGCCTCAGAGGTCCAGCTACCGTAAGCTGTGCTATTCAGCACTCATGAGGATGTACAGCCACAGCCATTATGCCTCCCTCCATCTGTCAACAGTAACTCTCCACGGCCCTCCTGCCAGCCGGGAATGACCACTCCCTTCCCTACCCTGTGCCTGACAACCTCCTCTAAGTGGAACCCTTCTGTCTCTTGGTGCCTGGCCCATGTCATTTAGCACTGTCCTACCTACTTTTTTTCATTGCTGAAATAAAATACCCTACACCCAAACCTATGAATTGGTCCCTGTAGATCCAGCTACCCCTGAAAAAGCCCTGCCTGAGGCTCTGGAGGACTTCGAAATCCAAACCACAGCAAGCAAAGTACTTTTAAGTCATCCAGGTTGTAGCACACTGCAGAACTTCCTTCCTTTTTAAGGTCTGTGTGTTTGTATATGACATTTTGTTTACTCATTTACATGTCAGTAGACACTCCTTTTATTTTCATTTCATTTGTTTAAGATATCTCACTGTTACCTAGGCTAGGCTCAAGCTCGAGACTTCCTGTCTCAGCCTCCTAAGTATTGGGGCTAAGAACCCACGGAATCATCACCAGCTATCCGTCTAGTTAGTTCCTCAGTGGTATCAGGCACTGCACTTAGCTACAACCCTAGGCCTTTTGATGCTTTATTGTGAAACTGGGTCTTGCTAAGGTGTCCAGGCAGGACTGGGATTTGCAGCCTTGCGCCTCAGCCTCTTCAGCACTGGATCCACAGGCTTGCATCACGGCACCCGGCTCGTTGACTTCATTTTTAATCAATCATACAAAACGGGCAAGTGGCGCATACCCTGTGGTCCTGAGTTCAAGGCTGGGCGCTCAGCTCTCCACCACCTTCCCACAACTTCATGCATTGTGCAGAATATTCTTTGCATCCCTCTCTATCTAAACCTTGGCATATTCTATATCCCATTCTGTATTTTTTTCCACTAACAATGTATTACAAAACAAAACAAAACAACTGTCCAAAAAAAGGATAGACCTTTGTAAAAGGTTATCTCTACCACACTGACTGTATTAAATGGATTCATAAACTGGGAAAAAAACCTTTTAACACAATCTACCTTCTAGAAAAGAAGTCTGATATAGGGGCCAGGCCAAGTGCCTCCTTGGTAAGTGCAAGATCGTGAGTTCAAATCCCAGTTCCACCAAAAAAAATGAAAAAATAAAAAAATAAAAAGAAGTCTAATACTTGGCAGTAATCAATCTAACCTTCTTTAGATAACATTATTTCTCTCTCTCTCTCTCTCTTTCTCTTTCTCTCTCTGTCTTTTTGAGACAGGGTCTCGCTATGTAGCTCAGGCTGGCCTTGAGCTCACTCTATAGCCCAGGCTGGTCTCAAACTCCCAACGATCCTCCTGCCTCAGCCTCCCAAGTGCTGGAATTATAGGTGTGTACCACCACACCTGGATTTAAATAACATTTCGTAAAGAAACGTCTGCATTGCATATAAAAATGTAAATATAATCATCATGACTGGGGACAAACACTGGGTAAATATGGGCTAAAATTCCTAAGTACTTACCAATTTTGTTACTACTCGAAGACCTTATTTCTGGATCCTCAGCTATTTGTTGTTTGAGTTTTTGAAGATATTTTTCAGCCAAATATTTAAAAACTAGAAAAAAATATACACACTAGGTAGATATGATTTATGCAAATATTACTTATTTATAATTACTAAACAAATTTAAAATTAAATTAGTACTAGAAACAACTTAGATAAAAATTTAGCCTTCAAAACTATCTGGACAGGGGGCCTGGCAGGATGGCTCAATGGTCTAAAGCGCCTGCTTAGGAAAGCTTGGGTGGCTGCAGGGACCTCGGTTCGATTTCCGGCACTACATGCTGCGCCAGCCCTGCCCTCAGGGTAGGCTGAGCCGGCCATAAAAATAAATAAACGAACAAAAGTTCTGAAACAAGAAAAAAATAAAATTAAATTAAAAAAAAGAAAACTATCTAGACAGTATCTAAATACAATAATAGCAATAATTATAGAGCACTATTTTATTAAGAAATAATATTTCTACTCTTTAGGTCTTTTCAGTATTTCAATGTGTGTGTGTGTACATATATATTTGGTATTTAAAGACAGATTCTCACTAATGTAGTTCAGACTAGTCTTGAACTTACCAAGTAGCTCAAGCTGGCTTTAAACTCACAGCAATTCTCCTGCCTCAACCTCTGGAGCACTGGGATTTTAGTGTGTCACATCCAGCTTATAATTACACTTTAGCATCACTAAACGTCATAAAAAAAAAATGCCTACTTTCTTTAGCAATGGAAAAGTCTCCAGAATAAGCACCCACATGATAATCTAGCTGTAATCTTACAATAATTCTGGAATAACTGGAGAAGGTAGTAATTTTTTTTTCCCAATGTCCCATTCTGAAATTGGGAGATATAATTAAGCAAATCAAGGTCCCTGTAATGGCCTCACAGTATATCTACTGCCATGGAGTACTACAGCAATTCCATGATTTTTGTAAGTTATGAATGAAAACATGCATAGGTACACATTTGCACTTTAGAAAGGCGCCAGTGAGATGACTCAGAGATCTAAAGTGCCTGCTTAGGAAAGCTTAGGCAACTGCAGAGACTGGCGTTTGATCCCTAGCACCACATGCTGCGCCAGCCCTACACCCAGGGCAGGCTGAGCCGGCTATAATATAAACAAACAAGCAAACAAACAAACAAATAAATAAAAAAAATTTAAAGATAATAAAACCCCACTGGCGTTTTTTGTAGAAAGTAACAAGTATCCACTAGTAGTAAGGACTTTAAATTTAAATAGTGTGTTTAAATTTGACTTAATGTCAGGGGACTAACCCCTCCACACATAGAAACACAACAGAAAAGGCCTTAAGAAGAAATACATATTAAGAAGCATAGTACTAAAAAGAAACACAACTTTTGAAGGCGGCACCTACCTTCACTCACGTTGAGGTCTTCTTTCACTGATGTTCTGTAGAATCTTAGCTTTAGCCTCTTTGCCAGGGCCTCAGCTTCCTCACTGCACAGGAATGAACACGCATGAGGCCGAGTCCTGACTGGTGCCGCCTGCTCTGAAGCCTCAAGCTCTGAAGCACCAAGGCCTTTCCCAGCATCTCACCCTCTGTCCAGTCAGGCAGCACCAGGGAGAGCCAAGCGCTCCCTGAGGGCCTGAACACAATCTGCAGCCTGCCTGCCCTTGGGGATCAACACCACCACCGTGAGGCTGCAACTGTAAATAGAACACCTCCCTATAAAGTCTTGAATCTCTAGCTGAAAATAACTAAAATTCCACTCTTCAACATTTTATTTTCTCTTTAAAAAAATTTATATTTAATTACACTCTGAAAAATCTGGCACTGAATTACACCTTATTCTTACTGGCCACAAAAGAATTTTACTGCCAGGCCAGAGAGATAGCTTAGCGGTCTAAAGTGCCTACTGAGGCAAGCTTATGCAAGTGTGCAGGGACCACAGTTCAATCCCTGGCACAATATGCTACACCAACCCCACCCCCCAGGGTAGGCTGCACCAGCCACAGGAAAAAAAAAAAGAATCTTGCTGCCAAAATCCAGACTGACACATTAATGTCAAGTCTACAACAAAGGGCTCCTACTTTAAAAAAAAAAATTGTTTACTTGATACAGGGACTCGCTATGCAGTTCAGACTCATAGAGATCCTTCCCTCAGTGCTGGGATTACAGCAGGTACCACCACACCCAATTTTGCGGCCAGCATGGATGGCATGCAGTATCAGGGATGGAACCCAGGCCCTTGGGATTGCCAGGCAGGCTCTTATACCACCAAACTAGCTCCCCAGCCCCTCTAATTCTTTTTTTAATTTTAAAAAATCTTTTATTTGGTACAGGGCCTCGCTACACAGTTCAGACTTCTAGTGATCCTCCTGTGTCAGCCTCCCCAGTGCTGAGATTACAGGTGTGTGCCATCATACCTAGTTTCGGTGACCTACACAGCACTCCTGGGCTTCCAGGGCCAGCATAGCATGTGGTACCAGGGATGGAACCCGGGGCCCTGTGCTCGCCAGGCAGGCCCTCAGACCACCGAGCTAGCTGCCCAGCCCCTCTAATTTACTTTCATCAGGATTCCTGGTTTTAGTTTTACTGCTCCAAAGATGGCACCTTCACCTCCCTCCCACCCTGTCACAGGGATTGGTCTGTGTGTCAGGGAGATACAAAGGGAAGGAGAGCATGTGACTTCCCAAGGAGCAGGGGCAGCATGAGTTCTGCCTTGGCCCCCCAATAGGGGACAGCTCCTGCACTGCACGGCTCTCGGGCAGTTCTACAGCAAGGCCCACTGATCACAAGTGCGAGGGCCGCCTCTGAACCAGACCCTCATGAGACCTGTGTGACCGGCCGGCACCCTGACCCAACCTCACACAAAACCACACAGCTAAGCTGTGCCATGATTACCATGGAAACCATGATTGAAAAAATGTTCGGGGCTGGGGAGATAGCTCCGAGGCACAAGTGCCTGCTGGGCAAGTGCAAGGTCGTGAGTTTGAACCCTGGTCCCACAAAAAAAAAAAAAAAAAAAAAAAAAAAAAAAAAAAAAAAAAAAGAAAAAGAAAAAATGTTCATTGATTTAAGCTCCTAAATTGTGAGCTAGTCTGTTCTACACCAACAGAGCAGAAAAATACTTTTTCTTTATTTTTTTGAGATAGGGTCTCATGCAGTTCAGGCTGGCCTTGAACTCAGTCTGTAGCCAAGGCTAGCCTCAACTCTCAGCGATCCTCCTGCCTCAGCCTCCCTGGTGCTGGGATTACAGGTGTGTGCTACCATGCCCAGCAAAGAATGCATTTTTAAAAAGGTAAAAGCCCAACAAAAGGGCTGGGGAGATAGCTCAGTGGCATAAGTGCCTGTCTGGTAAGCTCAAGGTTCCAAGTTTGGTCCCTGGTACCGAAACAAACAAAAATTATAACAATTGTATACAACTATGGGATAAGGTGATGTTTCAATATGATTGTATACTATGTAATGTTTAGATCAGGTTAAACCATTTCTTTCCGGCAAAAACTTTCAATATACTTCCTTGTAGGTTTCAGGAATGTACATTCATTATTATTATCCACAGTGACACCACTAGGTTTTTTTGTTTTTTAGCCTAAACTAGTCACAAAGACTAGCTCACAGAAATTCAAGTCTTTAAGTAAAACCTTTAGAATTTAAGTAACTAAAAGCTTTCCTAAGTTTTATAAACCTAAGCAACAATGAAAATGCCCTAGCCTGGCAGAGTGAGCGCCCCTCCCACCCGAGAGGCGTCTTACTTCTTTATGCAGGACTCGTCCAGGAGATCGATCTTGTTCTGCACTAGCACGGTCGGGATCTCTCCGACTTCAGCCACTACTTTTTCTCTCCAGCTGGAGACTGCCTCAAAAGATTCCCGGTCTGTGGTAGAAAACACCAGGACACAAGCCTGGGCTCCTGGAAGGTCACAAAAATAGAAGTGTAGTTTACATTCAGGAGCAACCTATGTTCTGAATATACTAATGTGGGCAGGGAGGGGGGTGACTTCCTTTTGGTAGTGACAACTGAACTCTGTACTGCTAGGCAGGCACTGTGCCACTGAGCTGCCTCCCGGGCTCCAGGAGGGCCCCCCTGCCTACTTGAGACACTCTGATGTAGACCAGCACTGGTTGTCTTTGTCACCCTGCTCAGCTCGCTATGTAAACCCTTTCTAAGGCAAAGGACCACTTTTTAGTAAGCACAATGATTTTCAAGCATGCTCAAGTGTCAAGAGTATCTTCACAGCTGCCTAGTTTTTAGAACATCACAAAGCACTCCTTTACTTCAACTCTAAGCAGTGGAAATGTAAACTAGGTAAAAGTAGGCTGTCACAGGCCCCTCCTACTTACCATTTGTTCCTTGCTTTCAGCATGATCAAGAAAAACTACAAGAAAACCCACAATTTGCTCAATCTATTTCCCTTTCGTAATTCTGTATATTTCATTTAGTAGCAGAAAGCCAGTAACCCTGAGAAACATAATTTGAGAATCAGTGCCAAAGCAGAAAACACACACATATGAATGTATCTGATGGAGGAGCCTTACTTTGCCTTTTACCTCATTTAACCGCACAACTCCCACAACACACCTACTGACAGACGGTATTTTCATCATCTGTTGCCATTTTAGGCTGACTACATCTAAGATTACAAGTAAGCAGCAGCCTTCCACAACTGGCAAACCTTTAAGCTTTCCATGTCTGCCACTACAGTCATGAAAAAGGTAAGAAAACATTACCTACCTGTTATTTAGGCAGTATGACGACAAAAAAAGAGGTACACAAATGACGAGACAAAGCCACCTCAAGGCTCGGGAGGGTTTCCCGGACTCAAGGCGTGTTTTCTTACTTTTCCTTTTCCCCTCCAGTCCCTCTGGTAGCACAAGCTACTCTTGTTATCACGTGCCTAAGCTACCTCAGATACTCTGAGGCTGAATACTGCAGAAAGCCAGAGCACAGAAGGAAAGGAGAACAGTAATGTGTTCTATGTAAGCAGAAGGTTCACCTGAGAAGATCTTCGCTTCTACAAGAACGGGCTGTAAAGGATACAGTATGTTAACCACACAAAATACGAAGACCTGTTCTGAGGCCATCTCAGAATTTAAGGAAAAATAACTGAAGAGATCTCATTAGTATTTTGATTTTAAAAAAGTTTATTTACTTGGACTTTTATATTTAATAAAACCATAAAAGCCAATGTTATTAAAAAGTCAAGGGCTGGGGCCAGGGAGATAGCTCCGTGGCACAAGTGCCTGCCTGGCAAGTGCAAGGTTGTGAGTTTGAACCTTGGTCCCACCAAAAAAAAAAAAAAAAAAAAAAAAAAAAAAGAGAAAGAAAAAAAAAAAAAAAAAAAAAAAAAAAAAAAAAAAAAAAAAAAAAAAAAAGTCAAGGGCCTGGACAACAAAAAAGTAAAAATCAATCTAAATAGAAAAGAAAACAAAGGGGGAAAAAGAAAAAAGGAAAGACCAAAAATGGCTCAAAGGAAAAAAGAACAAGTGTATCCAAATGTGAGAATGTGTCAGTGTTTGTCTGTTGGGGAGAAAGCTGCGATGCCCAGGGAGGGGAACTGCAGGGGCGGGCAGGGCACACGCAGCCTCTCAGGCAGCTCCACTTCAGAGAACCTGAGCCCCAGCTACCCACAGTGATGGTCTCCGACCTTCTTCCTGACTCTTAAATTCAAATCCCAAACAAACCAGGACACTCAGCTGAGGAACAGGGAAGGTGGGCCTCAAACTAAGACAGTGTTTAAGTAAGAGAATATATAGCTATTAAACTAAAGGAAAATACTGTATTTATTCAGTGTAAAAGAAGGAAATAGCTATTAAAACAAAGCAACAAAAAGTCAACTACAGAAAATACAAAACCTGACCTAAGGTAGCAGAAGTGTCCTCAAGAGAGCAGTCACCATTGCTAGGAGCAAGATGGCGCACACATCGTGAAGGCAGATGGCTTACGGTGCGACCTTCTGGCCTTCTGGTCAGACGGTGCGACCATGCTGGCAGCTGCACTGAAAGGCAGGGCGCCCTGGTGTGCAATAGCAAAAGCAACACACAGCCTGGGTTACTTTTATAGTTACAGCAATTCAAACGGAAACCGAAGAACCTGTGTCACTTTCTCCAACTATTATCCACAGAGAAAACAGAACTCTGCAATCAGTTCGTCTGGACTTAGGACAATCCTAATAAGGAAATGGCTCTTTTTATTATATACAAACATATGCTGAAAGATGGCATTTTTTAAGGAAAAATGTAAATGAGGTGATAAAACATGACAAAAACCAGATTCACAAATATACACCTACAAATATATAGATATAAATGAGACACAAGGTATTACTCGCAGAATTGACAGAGGACAGGACCATAAACTCATATAGTTCTGGACTGGGGCACTTCCCGGCTTGGCTCTGTCTTGGCGAGAGAAGACAGCTTCTTTCGAGAGCACTGCCTGGTACTCCAAACCCTCTCTCCCTCCAGATGAGATGCGATGGATGAGGCACGACCAACCCCTCCTTCAGCTCGGAGCCACAAAGATGCAGCGGACTTCAATTACGGAATCGTACGGGGTCTGGCCAAGCAGGAGACAAGCCGGGCCTGAGGAAAATTGCAATGGCTGGGAGCACAGGTAGAAGCAGCTCACAAAGCAAGCCAGGCTGCGTGAGGAACGGGCTGTGAATGGGCTATGCTCCCACTGATGCCAGCACAGAAGCACACTGGAATGTCACACAGAAAGGGCAAAAGTGACCGAGCCTAACAAATAGCTAGTGATGGAGTCCAAGATGAGTGTCCCCACACTTCTGGACTTATTTGTGCAGTCTCCCAAGAGGCAGGTCGGAAGACTCAGGAAAGCTGGTCTGAGCTTTCCCCGAAGCAGGGCTTAAGTCCCTCACCAAGAGCCCCATCTTCTCTGAAGATAAGAGGACCCGGGAAGAGTCCAGTGAAGAGGACAGGTCTTGTTCTTCCTCCCTCAGCCTCACCCCCTCTCCCCCAGACTCTGCCCGCTTCATCAAGTCCACTGCAAAAAACACTAAGGCTTAACTGTTTCTCTAGGTCAGTGGTTCTCAACCTTTCTAATGCCGTGACCCCGCAATACAGTTCCTCATGCTGAGGTGACCCTAAACCAAAAAATAATTTTGGTGGCTACTTCAAAACTGTAATTTTGCTACAGTTATGATTCGGAATGTCTTTAGGCGACCCCTGTGTTTTGGTCGTTTGACCCCTGCGGGGGTCGTGACTGACAGGTTGAGAACTGCTGCTCTAGTTCATCCTTTCTTTCTGAAAGCTCTTGCGTCACAAAAAACTTCTACGCAGTAATCAGGAAGCTTCTTACTGATCTGTCTTTTATCAAGGGGTCCTGATCAAGAGTTTAGGTTAGGAGGAAAACACAGTTCTATCCTCTATGCTGGCTTAAAGGGGTGTGGCACTAGAATGCTTATGAAGAGGTATCCACCTTCTTCATGATGTCTTTGTCAGAAAGTAAAAATGCTGAAGGAGCCCAAGTTTGAGTTGGGAAAACTCCTGGAGCTTCACAGTGAAGGCAGCAGCTCTGCACAGGCTGCTGGAGACGAGACTGGAGCTAAAGCTGAATGAGCGGATGGATATGAACCACCAGCCCAAGGGTCTGCTTACGGTCCAGATTTTTAAAAGTGATAAGTAAAGACCTATTTGTGGGGGAAGAAGTCCAAAAAATTATTCTGAGCAAAAGGTGTTTGGGTTCCTAAAATCCCAGCTGCCTCCCAGAAAGCTAAGCCTCCAGAAAGCTAATATTCCAGGTCCCTAGGATTTAGTATAGGTACTGTACCCCAAAACACCTCTAGAAAGCTGTCCTATGTCCCCCATCTATTTTCTTAAGGGTACATTTCTCTTTCCCCTATAGGATGGTGTATTGGTCCTGAATTCAACTAGCTCCTTGAGTCACATTTTCTATGGACTACTGTATTACCTAATTCAATTTTCCTCCCACTTGCTTTTACCAGCTTAATCTGTTTTGCTTTTGAGACAGGCTCTCCCTGTATAGTAAGTAGTCCAGCCTGGGCTGAGCTCATGTTATGCCCCTGCCCCAGTCTCGTCAGGGCCAGGCTAACAGGCATGTGTCAGCACACTCAGCTCAGCTTAATTTGAACCCCCCACTACCACCCATCACTAAACTCAGGGGGGCAAAGCACTCTCAAGTAATGTTTCTCAACTACATCATAGTGACTTCTTTTTTTAGATGAGGGTCTCAATGTTCTACCCAGGCTTTTCTTAAAACTGCTAGACTCATTCCTTCCACCTCAGCCTCCTGTAGGTTTTTACCACCATGCCTGGCTTCACAGTTGCTTCTAGTTTTCCTCCCCTATACTGGTTAAAAGGAACAATGGCCAGAATAGTTCACATGGCCAGAAGAAACACCCCTAAGACACTTAGAAGCGTCAAAGACAATTGCCTAATCACCTAGAGACAGAATCACCTTCACACATCTTCTATCCAAAGGGTTTCACCATCATAGAAAAGCAACAAACTCTTGCCTAGCAACTCCTGCTACATAGGACCCAGATAAATGACGTTCACAGCTAGAAGGCTGCGCCATGGGAAGAGTAAAGCAATGAACATCTACCTTCCTACATTCTGGAGTAGATAAGAGACTTCATGCAGATTTTTTGTTTTTAATCTTTTTTTGTACCAGGAATCAAACTCAGGATCTTGTGCTTGCCAGGCTGGCACTTGGGCCACTGAGCTACATCCCCAGCCCTTAATGCTAAATTGCATTTACAGTTTTGATTATTATATAAAACTAGCTATCTTAAATTACTAAATCCAGATGACCAGAATTAACTATGAAGCCAGGTGTGGTGGTAAAAGCCTACCGGAGGCTGAGGTGGAAGGAATGAGTCTAGGAGTTTAAGAAAAGCCTGGGTAAAACAATGAGACCCTCATCTAAAAAATAAGTCACTATGACATAGTTGAGAAACATTACCTGAGAGTGACCAGAAAAAGACACCAACTGAAAGGAGTTTTCATCAGATTTCCTTCCGCTCCAACTAGCCAATAAACTGTAAAAAGATGATGAGAGATAAAAACTCAAGTTGCATTTTGGTAACTTCATGAACTATACCTGCTTAACATACAACATTCTTAATAGAAAAATGAATGGCACTGGCACAACACAGACCTGAGAATCAAAGGCCAGAACAGAGCAGCAGAAACAACTCCAGGCACAGCTGGCCATCTGACCTCTGACAAAGGGCCCCAGAACTCACACTAGAAGAAAGGCAGCCTCTTTAATACATGGCACTGGGAAAACTAGCTGACCACGGGCAGGAGACTGAATCTAGATCCGTATCTCTTCCCAGGTACCAAACTAAAATCAAAATGGTTCAAGGGGCAGGGTGATAGCTCAGGGGCATAAGCACCTGCCTGGCAAGCCAAGATCCTGAGTTCAATTCCCAGTACTGCAGACCAAAAAAAAAAAAAAGGGTCAAAGATCTAAATGTTAAAATATAAGCAATTTGCTGAAAGACAAAATAGATTTTAAAAAGACAGGCCATAGGCAGACTTTCTGAACAAAATCTCAATTACATAAGAAATTATACTACAAATAAGCAAATAGGATTATATTAAAAAGTTTATGCGAAAGAAACAATATCACCAACAGAAACAGTGCACTATGGGGGAAATACTTTACTTCATATTCTTTGCACAGACAACCAACTTAGAACTATCTAGAATATACAAAGAACTCTAAAATTATACTAGACGGCCTGAAATTAAAACACCCAATCAAAAAATGGGCTGAAGCTTTTACCACCATCTTGGAGTCAGGAGAGGACTGCTGGGAAGAGGACTTTGAAAAGGGCAAATGTGTCTGGACTGGTGCAAGGCCATTTTTTCTGGTGATAAGCGGGGTCTCCAAAACCAGAGGGAACACACAGCTCTTCTTAAAACTGAAGGTGTTTATGCCCAGGATGAAACTAAATTCTACTTGTGCAAGAGATGTGCTTATGTGTACAAACTGAAAAACAACCCAGTGACTCCAGGTGGCAAACCAAACAAAATCAGAGTGATCTGGGGAAAAGTCACTTGGGCCCATGGAAACAGTGGCATGGTTCCTGCCAAGTTCCAAAGCAACCTTCCTGCTAAGGCCATGAGACACCGACTCTATGTGATGCTGTACCCTCAAAAAATTTAAATTAATGGAAAATAAAAGTGCATTTGTGCTCTTGTAAAAAAACAAAAAGGCTGAAACAGACATTTCTCAGAAGAGGTACAAATGGCCCATAAACACATGAAAAAACTTCAACACTGCTGACCATTACAGAAGTACAAATTTAAACAATACAGAGATTCTGTCTTACTCAAAAAAGGGGAGGGGGAGCCAGGTGTGGTGGTGTGTACCTGTAAACCCAGTAATTGGGAGGCTAAGGTAGGAGGATTGGTGCAAGTTCGAGACCAGCCTGGGCTACGAAAGTGAGCTCAAGGCCAGCCTAAACTACATGGTGAGACCCTGTCTCAAAAAGACAAAGAATAAAGGGGGGGGGTGGCTATCACCAAGAAACCAAAGAATAACAAATATTGATGAGGCGGAAGAGAAAAAGGAACCCTTCTAATATTGTTGGCAAGAATGCAAATAGCCACTTTGGAAATCCGTACAGATATTCCTCAAAAACCTAAAACTAGAAATTCCATTTGACCCAGCTGTTACCCTGCCAGGTATCTTCCTGGAAGAGTTAAATGCATCACATCACAGCGACCCATGCACTCCCAGGCTTATGCCAACCCATAGCAGCTAAATCTTGGAAGGGGGCCATACATGCAGCACCAGACGAGTGAATAAACAGAGTGTGGTGTTTACACACACCGTGGGGCACTATGCTGCCGCGAGAAAGGGCCTTGCAAAATGGGTGCACCCTGAACCCCAACGATAAGTGAAAGAGGCCAGCCGCAGGTGGTTCTGTCTATATAGGAAGCTCAAGATATAAGTTAAAGACGTATGACTAGTGCAGAAATAGATGCTTTGCTAACATGAAGGGGACCAAGAGACAGAGAGAGAAAAGAGGCAGTGGAGGGAAAGGCGACACAGAAAGAAATGTTATGAACATGGGCCAACTCCCCATGACAAAGGTAATCATTATATATTGTGGACACTTATTAACTTTTTTTTTTTTTTTTTTTTTTTTTGTCTTTTTGAGACAGGGTCTCATTATGCAGTTCAGACTGGCCTGAACTCACTTTTGTAGCCCAGGCTGGTCTCGAACTCACACCGATCCTCTTGTCTTAGTCTCCCAAGTGCTGGGATGACAGGTGTGTGCTACTATACCTGGCTAATGAAAATATATTTTTTTAAAATGCTACATTGGTTTGGTTCTGGTTTTGACCTCAACTTCTTCACTGACACCAGTCACCTTTTATAGAGTCAACACTTTGAAATTATCTGTTGTAGTTATTTGGATATAGCTTTTTTTTTTTTTTTTTTTATGTATTTGGTACAGGGTCTCACTGCAGTTTGGACTCAAAGTGATTCTCCTATTTTCGGCCTCCTCCGTGCTGCGATTACAGGTGTGCGCCGCCATGCCTGGACTGGCTCCAGCTCAGTGTGCCCAGGTGCAGGGCTGGTGTGGGCATGTAGGACTGGGGATCAAACCCTATCTTCTGTGCTTGCCAAAGCAGGCACTTAGTCTGCTGAGCTATCTTGCTGGCCGAGTTTACAATGATTTTTTTATTTTTTATTTCATGCTGGCCTTGAACCTTAAACTCATTTGTTATCCAGGCTGGCCTTGAACTTGAGGTGATCCACATGCCTCATCTGAGTGCTGGGATTTTATTTTATTTTTGTTTTTTTTTAAAAAAGAATTTATTTATTTATTTATTTTTTCTTGTTTCAGAACTTTTGTTTGTTTATTTTATTTATTTTTATGGCCGGCTCAGCCTGCCCTGAGGGCAGGGCTGGTGCAGCATGTGGCGCCAGGGATCAAACTGTGGTCCCTGCAGCCGCCCAAGCTTTCCTAAGCAGGCGCTTTAGACCACTGAGCCATCCTGCCGGGCCCCTGGGATTTGATTTTAAAGGTTGCTAGCTAATGTTTTTCTATTCATACACTTGAAAGACCTTAACATTCTTTCAGTGCCACCTACCCATAGCTGCTTCATCAGTGTAGACTGCAACAAACCACTACAAATGAATCATTACAAATGAATCGTTTCAAACCACTACACTCAACCACAAATCAGGAAATCTGAATGAATTTTCAAAATCAATGATACATTCACCAACAGCAATTATTTATTCCTACTTAATAAAATCATTCAAAAGAAGCTACTGCAGGGCCGGCAGGATGGCTCAGTGGTCTAAAGCGCCTGCTTGGGAAAGCTTGGGTGGCTTCAGGGACTGTGGTTCGATCCCCGGCACCACATGCTGCGCCAGCCCTGCCTTCGGGGTGGGCTGAGCCGGCCATAAAAATGAGTGAATAAACAAAGGTTCTGAAACAAGAATAAAAATAATAAATAAATAAATTAAAAAAAAAAAAAGAAGCTAGTGCAACTCAGAGAAACACTGCTGAGACAGGAAAGCAAGGGGCTCCAGTGCTGACACCATGGAAAGCCCAGACTCTCACCTGCTGGGCGGGTGGAGTGCAGAGCAGCACCACCTGGGCACTGGCAGTGCAGCCACAGAGCTGCCGAAGCAGAGCCTGCACTCAGCAGAGGCCCCAGGAGTCACGCGCGCGCACACTGGAGGTTCAGAAAGGCTGTGTAGGAAATCTGACAAGGACAAAGGACAATTGGAAACACAAGGCTTTTATGCACTGTGCATTCCTGATTATAGACACAGCTCTCGGTCTAAAATGTTTGGCACTCTTTTGGACACTGTGTACCATTTATAGCACACGCTATTATTCAATGGGCCAACCTACTACATGTTCTGAGCCTGTAATTTCAAAACAAATAAATGAGACTTCTGCATAGTCTTTATAACTTACTGTTACATCGCTCTTACATTTCTACTTTGGCGCTTAATGGGGGTCATTTTACGTCCAACAATTTATGTTTGTTTGTGGAAAAAAAGGTACTTTTAAAAATGAGACGATCTGGTTTATGTGCATACACTCAGGTAACAACAGGTCTCAAGTCTATAACCTCATTTCTACATAGGATATACTAATCCTGAAAGTGTGGCACCTTGGCAGAGTGAAAACTTCAAGCCGCAGGCACCTGGGTACCGCAGGTGCAAGGGTCTCTCTGAACGCACCTGCACTGAAGCTGGTCAAGACCCTAGGTGAGCAGTGTTCTCCCTCCCTCCCTGAAAGAAGGGGATATCTTTATCCCCAGAAAAGGGAGAAATCCCAAGAAGACTCCAAACAAACAGGCCTTGCTGAGCTCCCACCAGTTTATTGCTTGTAGCTCTCTTTCCTACCACACTTTTTGTACAACTTTCCACTATTCCCCAAACCTAGTATAAAAATGCTCAGGTTTACCAATTTTTTTGAATCTTTATTTCCTTATGAAGGCTCCTGTGTTACAAAAAAAAAACCCCTTGTATTAAATGCGTATCTGTCCCATTCCATCCAGCTATCCCCCTACTGGGAATTTTTCAGAAGAACTGAAAACATCCTATCATAGTGATATCTGTGCACCTATGTTCACAGCAGCATAATTTGTGATAGCCAAATCCTGGAAACAACCAAAATGTCCATCATCTGAAGAATGGTTGAAAAAGATGTATTTTCATAAAATGGAATATTACCCAGCTATAAGGAATGATAAACTAGGCTTCATATATAAATGGATCTTGAATGTTTACTCATAAGTGAAATAAACCAGACCTACATATGCAAATATTGTATAGTCTCCCTAGTGTAAGGATTCAAAATGAATGAATGAATGAATGAATGTTGGGTGGCACCAGGAATCAACCTCAGGACCTTGCTTTTTCTGCATTCTCAACCCTTACAAGTTTTTTCGAAGAGCATTTGGAAGAGTTAAAAAACTGAAAGTGTTAATGTTTAACTGTTTGATCAGTCTTACATACCTATGTCTGCTGATCTATACTGATTTGATGATGTATAGAGGACTGCCTCAGGAGCTCTCCTTGAAAGAAGAGCGATTGTCTCCATTTTCACTGAGCCTGACCCTATTCCCTCGTATTGAAATGTACAGAGCTGGCTAGGACTTCTCATTATCCTCTCAATTGGCCTTAAGCAGTGTGTATTGGTCTAGCCGAGGTGCTGGTGGTAATTTTTGAAGATGGCATGCATGTTTCCCTGATAACAGGATGAAGAGCCAGTGCTCCACGGTGTCAGCTGGGATGGAGCCTTGAGACAGAGCCTATCTATAGCTTCCTGGGGTTTGAAAGATTACACATCAGAGTGGAAGCACCACACTTCCAAAATATTAGATATTACAATAGCATAATGCAAATTACTTCTTTTGCATATCTCTGAATATGGTGGAGGTGAATGCAGGCCTCCTACCTAGCCCAGCTCACCTTCTTCCCACAATACCCTTCAATGCCTACCACCTTCTCACAGCTCCCTTCAGTGCTCACCTTCTTCCCACAATTCACCTTCACAAACCACTCCCCCTTTTCCAATGAATAAAACCTGAGTGCAGCCCTGGGTCAGCCTCTGTTCCAGAAGCCATTTTCATGGTTGGACCTAGGGCACCTTGGCTCCCTTTATTTGTGTGTGTGTGTGTGTGTGTGTGTGTGTGTGTGTATACACACACACACACAAATATCTTTGTTATCACCGTGGGTTATGCTGGGAGTGGTAGATTGGAAATAACTTGGTAGAATTCCAATAACGAATTTTTGGTACTGTAAATTTAGACTTCTTGGGCCGAGGTGAGAACCAGGAAGAGACACGGACAATGATGAAAATATGTAATGCAACCATTGTTAAATTTTTCTTGTTTTGAAATTCTGTACTATATGTACTCTTACTTGTTACTGTTCTTTTCTATCTTTGTTTCTGCTATTTTTACTCTTTAAAATAAAAAAAAAAACCAAACAAAAATAAAAGCCAAAAAATAAAAATAAATGCGTACCTGACAATGAATGTTTTTTGTTAGCAAGGCTATCAAAAAACAAAGGTAGAAGAAAAAAATTTTTTTGCTCCCCTATAGAGCAAAGTCACAGTAAAACACTACGGTGAAAATTATTTCACGTTGTATGCATCTTTCTATACCAAGCACTGATTTCTCGCGTTCTGAAAGAGTCACTGGGGAGCCTAAAAGGCTTTCTACTATGACCTGTGCCCTGCTGTAACCTGCAGGAAAGTCATGTTTCAACCTGTCTCACTGTGCAATTAAGCCAGCAAGCCAAGTGTAAACCAAGGCTTCTGAGCAACGGTTTTAGTACAGTGGGTCTGGGGGTTGGGGCAGCAGTCCTGCCGTGAACTCACTCTGTAGCCCAGGCTCGACTCAGACTCATGGTGATCCTCTTGGCTAAGCCTCCCTCCCAAGCGCTGAGATTACAGGCATGCATGTAACACCATACTTAGCAATAGGCCTTTGAGGTAAAATTAAATTTAAATTTTATAACTTATTGATGTTTTATGTGTCACGAATAATTCATTTCTAGAATTTAAACCAGAGTCCTAACTGTGTAAGGTATAGTCTATCGCTAAATTTGTACCTTAACTCACCGTCCTAGCCGTCCTCTCCTCCTAGTCTTTTATTTCTATCCAATGACATTATCATCTGAGTCTATTAGCAGCAGATGCCATCCAACTGTCTAGCTGGCATTAGAAGACCTTTCCTGCACAGCATGGCAGCCATGTGTTTCAGGCAGACTAACTCTAACTTCGGCAGGACCAGGAGGATGGAGGAATGCATGACCTAGCCGATAACCACAGTCGTCTGACTACTACTGCAGTCGGGCCAAGGGAAGTCTCATCAGAGAAGAGCTCAGGATTCCTGGTCCTCTGTGGGAAACACCCAAAGATATGGAACTCTTTTTTTTCTTTTTTCTGGGGTACTGGTGTCTCAGTTACTCTTCTCTCATTGCTCGGACAAATACTCAACACCCAAAATGAAAGAAGAAAAGGTTTATTTAGCTCACAGTTACTGGAGGTTTCAGTCCATACTAGGCTGGCTCCAAGGCAGATTGGCACGTGGCAGAGGGCAGCAGTTCCTGGTGGCGGCACAGCAACAGTGGCGACAGAGGCAATGGCATAGCCAGGGGAGCAGAGAGCAGCAGCCCTAGTCTGTCTGTCTCCATATGACATCAGGCTCTCTGCCTCAGCCTATCCACCTAGGGCCACACCCATAATCCCAGCTGTACTCAGACCTATAACCCCATTAGTACTAAAACACATAATCCCAGTGGATCATGAGTCAAGTCTCAAACTCTAGAAGTCCCTACCTCATGATCGCATGAGGCTTTGGGGGGACAACGACATACAACATAACACTTGTAAAAAAGAAAAGTTAAACACATCCAACATTCAAAGGCACGAGATAAACTTTACTATTCCAAAAGTTGCAGACCACAGGGGAATATAAAACACCGAAACCAACACAAGTCCAAAATCCAGCAGGGCAAACATTAAATCCCATAGTTCCATGTGGAACATCTGAAGCAGTCTGCACTGAGTTGTGAGCTCCAAAGGCCTTACATGGCTCCACCCTTAAGGCACTCTTGGTGGTAGCTCCCAGGGCTTCTCTTTCAGGCTGACTTTGCTTCCTCTTTGCAGTTTCCCTTAGATGATCCACATTGCTGGCTTTTCCAAACTTCTGAGGTTTCCACTGAACTGGCTTCTCACTCTCTGCTTCACATACTACCCTCTCAGGGGCCCACTGCCTGGCCTCACAGGCTTTCTTCTGAAATTGAGATGGAAGCCATCTTAACCTTACAACTCCTGCATTCTGAATGCACCTGAAACCAATGCCATGTGGATGATGCCAAGATCTGCTACTAGCTAGAGCAGTGGCAAGGGTTTCTTCTCTCTTGGCTGTAGGGGTCAGGTGTCTGGATTCTCTGATCCAAGAAACAAATTCTCTATGCCAGCATCCTCCTGGAACCTAATGTAGTCACTGCCGCCATTCTGGAACATGGGGCTCTGTGGCTTTCTTCTCAAGCCAAAGTCTTTCTTGCAATTCTGAGGCTGCAAAGGGTGGAGACCAGCTGCCTTCAGTGACACCCTCAGGCCATCCTTTTGATTCTCTGCTTCCTTCCCCATAATGGAGAACCTCTCAGCTCTGTCTTTGCAATCCACAGCATTCCTAGTGCTTCCTTTCTGGCCAAACTCACAACATTTTAAATCATACTGTTGGGCTCTTTGTTCTTGATTTTCAACATAAATCTGGTTAAAAGTCCCCAAGAACACCATGCCACCACCCCAATTATTTGGCTGCTTTGAAATATCTTTTGAAAGATTAACCAGTCCACCATGCTTAATCTCAGTCTTGGGCAAAGTCTCTGGACCCGAGCAAAATTCAGACAATCTTTGGGCCAAGGCATAGCACAGATCATCTGGAGTCTAACAACCAATGCAGTCCTTCTTCCCGGAAGAAACCACCTCAGCCTGATCTTTACAGATAGGCCTTCTGTCAGTCCTCTGGTCTGAACTCCGACCAGAATCTTCCAAACAGAACAGCCCAAACTGTCCCAGCTCTTCACAAGTAGATCGCTTCTCCAAACCTTTATCTTTTTCCATAAGCCATTCTTTATAGGCAGGCTTCCAGAGAGTCTTCTGGTCTGAACTCTAACCAGAATCTCCCCTACAGAATAGCCAAAACTTTTCCAGCTCTTCCTAAGTAGATGACCTCTCCGAACCTTCGCTATCTCTTCCCATAAGCCATTTCCAAAAACTCATAATCCACATGGTCAGGTTTGTCACAGCAACAACCCCACTTCTCTGGGACCAAATTCTGTCTCAGTTACTCTCTGTTGCCGTTGCTGCTGTTCCGCTGCCATGAACTGGATGCTCTCTACCCTGTGCCACTCAGCCGTGGAACCAGCCAAGTATGGACTGAAACCTCCAGTAGCTGTGAGCAGAATAAATCTTCCTTTCTTCACTTTGAGTATTTGTCCCAGCAACAAGAGTAACTGAGACAATCGGGGATTGAACTCAGGACCTTGTGTTTGCCAGGCAGGCACTTATGCCACTGAGCCATCTCCCCAGCCCTTCTCCAAAAATATAAAGGAATGTGGCTCTTACTGCTCAGGGTAGCAATCCTGAAGCTAAGATGTCAACATGAGGAGGAAATCTACACAGGACAGCTGGGGAAATTAAAAAAAAAACAAAAAACTTTATTTTATTTATTTATATTACGGATGGCTCAGCCTGCCTTGGGAGTGGTGCTGGTGCTGGTGCAGCATGTGGTGCTGGGGATTGAACCTCGGTCCCTGCAATTGCCTAAGCTTGCGTAAGCAGGTGCTTTAGACTGCTGAGCTACCTCGCCAGCCCCAGAGCTGGTAAATTTAGTCAGAACAAACCACAACTAAATGCTATGTCAACTTCCAGGCTTTCTATTAAACAAATCAATATATCCTGTTTATATTTTAAGCCAGTTTAAAACTGTTCTCAGCAACTGAAAGCATTCTGATGGAGACTCAAAGGCAAGGATAAAGGAATGTTCAATACAACATTTCTCAAACTTACATAAAATCAGTTTCTTCCTTAATTGAAATTGTATTGTGATACTCATTTTTTCATTTAGACAAAGCACCAGTTCAAGCTAAAGATCCACTTCAGTTTCCCACCCTCTCTGCCATTTTATGTATATATGTACGTACGTATGTATGTATGTATTTATGTATGTAGGGTATGTATGTTATGGCCAGCTCAGCCTGCCCTGGGGGTGGGGCTGGTGCAACATGTGGTACCCAGGATTGCACCGCAGTCCCTGTGGTTGCCTAAACTTACCTAAGCAGGCACTTTAGACTGCTGAGCTATCTCATCGGCCCCCTTCTCTGCCATTTTTTTTTTTTTAATTTTATTTATTTTTTTCTTGTTTCAGAACCTTTGTTTATTCACTCATTTTTATGGCCGGCTCAGCCCGCCCCAAGGGCAGGGCCGGCACAGCATGTGGTGCTGGGGATCGAACCAAGGTCCCTGAAGCTGCCCAAGCTTTCCCAAGCAGGCGCTTTAGACCACTGAGCCATCCCGCCGGGCCCTGCCATTTTAATTAACATGTTGCTGGCTTTAGCTGCCAGTGATGTTGGTGACTGTCCCAATGCGGGTGGTTATACACTGGTGGTATAAATAAATCTAATCAAGCCGGGCGTGGTGGCGCACGCCTGTAATCCTAGCACTCGGGAGGCTGAGGCAGGAGGATTGGTGCGAGTTCGAGACCAGCCTGGGCTACAAAAGTGAGCTCAAGGCCAGCCTCAACTGCATAGCGAGACCCTGTCTCAAAAAGACAAAAAAAAAATAAATAAAATAAAAAATAAAAATAAATAAATCTAATCACTTTCATTGTTGTTTTTACTGATAAAATGTACAAAAAGCCATGTGATGAGACAGCCATGCATTTACCACTGGTGGTTCAAACTGCCTGTACCAGCTCCATGTGAGAATGTTAAAAAATACGTCATAAGCTTTAACTCATCAGCTCGAGAACACTTTAAACTACAAAGCTAAGCACAAGGAAAGCAAGGATAGTTAAAGCCTTTTGGGGTTACTGAGGTGGTGGTATTGACGAATGACCCCAGTGGCTCAAGAGATAGGCAAGTGCTCTGTTCCTCCAGCTCTTTTTAAAATTCACTGTGGGGGGGCTGGGGAGATAGCTCCGAGGCACAAGTGCCTGCTGGGCAAGTGCAAGGTCGTGAGTTTGAACCCTGGTCCCACAAAAAAAAAAAAAAAAAAAAAAAAAAAAAAAAAAAAAAAAAAAAAAAAAAAAAAAAAAAAAAAAAAAAAAAAAAAAAAAAAAAAAAAAAAAAAAAAAAAAAAAAAAAAAAAAAA
>PVJA010009970.1:0-43320 GCA_004027025.1 Myocastor coypus
CCTGGGCTACAAAAGTGAGCTCAAGGCCAGTCTCAACTGCATAGCGAGACCCTGTCTCAAAAAGACAAAAAAAAAAAAAAAAAAAGATGATTTCCCTGTGCAGTCCCACCTCTCAGTTCAGGGGTGTCACCAGTCCTCTCGGAATTGTCTGAAATCTATGGCATCCTATTGTTAACATCCTTGGTGAACTTCTGGTTCCCAATGGTGGACTAAAATACATGCTCCTATCTTCTTACTCCAAGTTCCTGAAACTCATAGACAAGAAAGTTTTAAAATCCATAATTGAACTACAAAACAAAAAAGTGAGACCTCTTTGAGGCCAAAATTCTGGAAGCACAACAAAATGAATGGACTAGATCCCATAAAAGAAACAGATCAGGATATACACAGAAGAAAATAATTTCCCTACAAGAGTAGGACAACATCCAAAAGTCACCAGCATCTAAAAATGGCATCATGGGAGCAGGGAGAAAGGAAGGCCAGCTAGGATCTGGGAACCACTCAGGGCTCTCTCCCCTCCTCAGGTGCTTGGCCCAGGAAGCTGGGAGTGCAGAGGGCTGGAGCAGGAAACACAAGGCACACAGAAGGCCGGAAGCCCACCTACTAAGACATTTTCCCCAGTGGGCATCATACTCCTTCTTTAGTCTTCTGGAAAACAGACTGGAGGGCCAACTGCCCAAGGACATTCGTCTTCTGCCTCACCTCAAAAGTGGGCAAGCAGAGCCAGCCACCTGACTAGTGGGGAAATTCATCCACAGAACTGAGTGCATCATTAAGAATTACCACACATGGCTGGCCAGAAAGTTCAGTGGACTAAAGCACCTGCTTAGGCAGGCGCAGGGGATCAGGATTAGATCCCCAGGGCCGCAAGCCGTGCTGGCCCCATCCCCATTAAGACTAAGCATAGTGGTATACACCTGTAATCCCAGCACTTGGGAGGCTGAAAACAGGAGAATCACTAGAGTTTGATCTGTGTAGTGAGACCTGTTGACCCTGTACCAAATACACTAAAAAAAAAGAAATTACCATACATTCTACGGACGCTAACACTGTGAAATGAATTCACAAAATGTAAACAGAAGATTTTAAATGAGGAAACAGATTATTGCTTAAACAAAATGACAACAAAATCTCGGCTTACTATCAGCAGTAGAAGGATACAGTTCATCAGTAAAATAGTGAACACAAAATGCACATTGATATTTTGAGTTTTGAATTAAAAACCTGAGTGATATGCTGAAAGGCCAAATAAATAACAATCAACAATAGGAGAGAGCCACCCCAGGAATTGTCCCACCATGTAAGCCCTATGAAGAAAACAGGTTGAAAAGAGAGGGAGAGAATGCATTAAACTCAACAGTTTTTAAACTGGTACTATAACAAGCAAAAATACTGAGGAGAGAGGAAAGGCAACATTCAAAGAAATATTTGTCAAACATTTCCTGGACAAGAAAAGGACTGCTTAAATCCATAGTAGTGAAAATATAGCACATCCTGCTATTTCTGTGAGGCCAATTCCTCATCCACTGAAAAAAGAACTGACCTAGAAGCTGTAAATGTCTTGAGAAACCAAGTACGGTACAAAAAATGTAGGATTAAATTCAGGCTTTTAAATTCATTGATACTAGGAGCTGAATTCAGGGTTCTAACACTGAGTTTTATTTTCAGCCCCTTCTTCTTTTTGAGACAGTGAATTGTCCAGTTGCTAACCTGTCCATCCTGGGCTTGAACTAAGGAACTTCCTGCCTAAGCCTCCCAGAATGCTGGGATCAGAGCCACATACCACCGCTCTTGAATCAAGCTCAGTTTGTGCTGCCGGGGAGATGTGAGCTGAATTGGTTGAGATCTAAAACGGTTTTTCTCAGGGCTCATAAATTAGCCGTAAAGAAGCCTACGCCTACTATTAGGACCCACAGGCAGTTCAGCCAGAACAATCTGCTTGTTGTCCCAAAACCTTTCCTAGCTTTCTTGCCATAAGTATGAGGGTGCATGAACAAATCAGAAGCCGAGGGCCAGCCGCAGCAGCAGATCTCCGCATTACGCACCCCTACTTAGAGGTCCAGCACGGACAGTCAAGCTTCCCACAAGGAAGCTTCCCAAGATCTTCGCTCCTTCCTCTGCCTGCCACTTGCAGTGTCCTCTCTGTATTCACAGGAGAACCCCACCTGTGTTCCAAGAGGCCTAGAACAAGCACTGCCTCTCTCCTGAGTCCTCCTCTGGTCTTAACGCTCTGTCCTTAGTCTTGTGCCTGCCAGTGTCTCTCTCCTACTAGACTTCAGGCTGCCCTAGAGCTTCAAGAGCACCAGACCTTTCTTTCCTGCCCTGCCAGGAGCTTCTAGGAAACCTGACATGGACTTATCCCCAGGAGAGAGAACAAGTAGAAGCATTAGCCGCTGGGTAGTAATTATGTTGTGGGACGATTGCCTCACACTGGGGAGAGGAAAGCAGGTGGGTAGAAAATGCTGGGAGGTGACACAGGAAGGATGTGTGGGTGAGGGTGGGCACTGGAGGCAGGTGCCATCTGGACACAGGTGGGTGAGGGTGGGCACCGGAGGCAGGTGCCATCTGGACACAGGTGCACACTTGTTTGGATGACCTCTGTGTCTCTCATTTGTTCTCAAGAGAGCAGTGAGAAGAGGCCACAGAGAAACAGAAATGTAGCCATCTCGGGAATTACCCTACTCCAGGGGACCCTGTGTGTGCCCGAGTAAGGTGTGGCCTGACCCCAGGCACACGAATATTTAGTGATCCCAAGGGCCCAGGTCCAACTCAGAGAATCTGTTCCTTTTGGCTATTCAAGAAGCCCTCATATGTCATTGCAGAGTGAAGATGAATAACTTTTATTAAGCTCCTACTGTGTGCCAGACAGCCCAGTAAGAACTCAAATAGCTCTGAACTGAATTTGCCTTCAGAGGAACCATATTAGGAAATGGCATTATTTGCCCCCATCTTTCAGTGAAAAAATCCAGGCAGACTCAACACACTGAACACAGTGACAGTGACCCAGCTGGCCCCAGGAAAGGAAATGCTGCTGCTGGTAGGTGTGGTGGGGGGCCTTCTTGGGATTTCCCTCAGTTCTCTCCCATTCTTCCAACCTGCAATGTCCTTCCCCAAGGTGATGCCTTGCAAACGGATGCTCTTCAAGGCCTGTGCTGAAGCCACTCCAACTTTCCAAGGAGAGCAAGTTACTTTGTCCCCTTTTTTCATAGTTGGCTGGGTCTCCAGGTAAACAGTTTTGCAATCAGACATCTATTATGGTACAGTCCAAAATTAATTACTCATTTTTTCCACATTATTTTTATTTCTTTTCTTTTCTGTATGTGGTACACTGTCTACAGGGTCTTTATGGTCTCATGATGTAGATCAGACTCAGTGGTTCTCCTGTTTTCAGCCTCCCAAGTGCTGGGATTACAGGCACAGGACACCACACCCAGTCTCAGTTGCTTTCTCAGCACACCCTGCAGGCTGGGCCAACATGGCACACCAGGGATTGTGACTGCTGCGCTCTGCCTAAGAAGGTGCTTTAGTCACCTTTCCACATTCTTAATGAACTAAAACAGGAGCTGGGACAGTGTAGTTTCATTTACAGTTTGGATGGAAGTCTCTTGAACATGCCTGTGTGTCTTGAGGAGGAGGAGACTTTCTGTGGCCAAAGTCCAGAAGCACTGTGAGCCCTGACACTTACTGCAAGATGACACCTGAGCAGCCCTGGAGGCTTGCATATGGTGCCAGGCTGAGCTGGGATACAGATGGGATTTCAGGCTATGGGAACTGCCCTTCATACTCTCCTTAACCTTTTCCAGTGGTTCCATGGATCAAAAAATGCACCACTTTTGTCAAGGCTCTACCCCAAGATTAATCTCTTTTGAGTACAGCCAGGAAGCAAGACTATACTGGTCAGTGAAGGCAGTTTTATTCTGGAAAGGCCCTCTGGGACATGGGGTACCTGGGACAGAAGGCAGAACAAGGAACTAGAGGAGTTGCCCACTCTTAATGGCAGGAGGTTAGGGACCCAGCATTGTATGTGGATTCTTGGATTGTTTCTCCAGAGAAATTGCACTGCTTCCATTAAATTCTGAGAACCAGCTTAGACTTCCCCAGAGAACAGCTGGAGGGTGGAGGAAGCAGACTGTTTGCCGCCCAGCCTCCCTGACCTCCAGCTTTGGCTCAGAAGGACTGGGAAGGTCTAGGCAAAGGTGAAGAATGCTGAGCATCACAATCAGCTGCTAGGGGTCATGAGGTCACGCTCTGTGTCTTGTAGATTAGGACGTCAAGGTCCAGTGGGTAAAGTAACCCGATGCTTTGGGGTCAGCCAGTAGCTCCCTGGCCAGAAAATGACTCTCCTGTAGGATATCGCTCCAGCTTCACAGTTTGTTCATTAAACTGCAGATAAGCAAAGGCCAGCACTGTGGCTGCTATCTGACTATTTGGGTAGCAATGGGCCACCACATTGCTGAAATTTGGCCTTTGGGATCACAGATAGGAGAGGGAAAACATTCCTCTGGAGATAGTGAGATGTACTACTTTTTTAGCTGTCACAGGCCTAAGAAACCTTACTCTGCTCACTTAGGCACCTCCGTAACTTGTTCACTTCCATCTCACTCTCTGGGCACCCGTCCGAACCTCCATAGGACTACACTGACTGGAGCAAGTGCAAGTCCCTGACACAAGGGGTCCACATGTTCTGGTAACGATAACAGAGATCTTACTGCAGGGAAAGGTGGCTGCTCCGGATGAGGGCGGATGGAGGGATTCCTGGCCTTAAAAGAGCTGATAATACCCAGATAAACGAGCAAAAGCAAGGCCCCTTGGTCCGCAAGGGGCTAAATCTTGGACAGGAAGGCTCAGGTGTGGCTCTGGATCTTCCAGTGTTTTCTGTGGGGTCTGGACTAGGCTGATGGTGGTGGATCCTCCCAGAGATTTTCCACTGCTGCTGCCAGAGTCACAGAACCACAGATTTGCATTTGCCCAAGAGACCAGAATGGCAGCCAGTAGCACCTGAATTGGAGAGACTTTACTCACACAGCTGCCTCAGGCAGCTCTGGAATTGAGCAAGGCCATAGCACGGCTTCCCATAGAACTGGTACTAGAACTCAGGTGTTCTCACCCCCGAGTCATGCTCTTGTGATGTGATGCCATCACTTGTGCCTTTACCCTTTTAAGGGTAAAGCCAAATCTGGCTGGAGAAATCTGCTGAGCCAGGCAGTACATTAAGTCTCATAAATTTCAATGGAAAAATAAAGTGATGGGAAACATCTTAGAAAGGAGTTTCTTTTGGCCTTCACACGCGATAAGATTAGGGTCAGTCTGCTAGTGAGAAAAATGACGATCTGGGTGCCAGGCATTCTCAGTACTGTAGGATCTAAAGCCCAGAGTGGGCTTTCAGTCCAAAAATGCTACTCTGAACTCCCCCCATGGACTGCTTGCCTGCAAGGATCAGGATCTAGATAGCCAGTGAGACACAGTCCCTGCTGGCCCTAGCTCACATAAGGTCTCCTAGGAGACTAAACTGCATCCAGTCCACTGGAAACATCAAAAATCAAATATATTGAGAGACAAGAGGCACCGTCAGAATGGTAAAGATGAACAGTTAAAGGATACTATGGAAACTGCCTGGACTGCAGCTTGCTAGTGCTGCCCATTAGCCAGAGTAAAGGCAGGATCATTTCTTCTGTGTGAAGACTCTCAGAAGTCCTCCAGTTGAGTAAGAAACACCCAGTCTTGCCTAAGAGTTTTAGTCCTGCATGCTTCGGTGAAATATGGGTCCAGGCAGCACCTGTTTTTTCATGCACTGTCGACAGTCTTCCCTCTGCACTTGGACCTTTAAGGGTCAGGTCTCTTAGTCAGTGGTCTCTTCTGGGCTTTTCATCGATCCACACATAGGATGAGTCAGGGACTGCAGGTTAGGAATGATACTTCCCCTTAAAGTGGGCTGTCCCAAGCCTATGCATCCATCCTATTTGGTTCTTCATGACTCTCCTGCTCTAGAACAAGAAATCCTCAGGGCACAACTCAGAAGCTTGCTGGGAACAATGCCTAGAACCTCAACGCTGGTATGGAAAAGCAGAGCGTATGGAAAGCAGAGCACAGGACGGAAGTACCAGTAAATTTTTCTGCTTTTAAGTGACTGTGAAGGAGTGGCCCTATGTCCCTGGATCTCATACATTTGGTTCCCTTTTAAAGTCACAGGATTGGGCTAGTAAAAGACTTTAGTGTCTCATTCCAATTCTCTCTCTCTCTCTCTCTCTCTCTGTCTTTTTGAGACAGGGTCTCGCTATGCAGTTCAGGCTGGCCTTGAGCCCACTTTTGTAGCCCAGGCTGGTTTCGAACTCCACTGATCCTCCTGCCTCAGCCTCCCAAGTGCTGGGATTACAGGCATGTGCTACTACACCGGCTTCCTTCCAATTTTCATAACCTGCATTTCCTCATCACAGTTCCTGGGTACTCCTGCCTGATATGGTAGAGGACCATGGATCTTTTATGATGCCCCAGCTGCGGCCATCTTTACCTTGCTTATTTTACTCCTTTTCATATCTAGAAACAGAAGTAAACATAGCATGAGTTCCTTAATAACTGTTTAATGAAAATGGGACCCAGGTCAAAGAAGAAAGGGGTGGGGCTGTATAGCAGGTAAGAGATGGCTCTGACATGAAGAGGAAAAGCCAGCTCTTGTGGGTGTGGCGGTCAGGAAGATGTGCAAGATCAGAGAAAAAGGGACGAGGAACCCAGCAGCAAAGATGCTTGGGGGTCAAAGAGGACTCTGAGTAAAGAGATTCAAGAAATAAGCCTGTATGCAGGTAAGCTAGAGACCCTCCAGCACACAGCTCCCAAGAAGAGCTTTCAGCAGAGGAGAGATGTGATAGAGCTGAGGCTTAAAACAGTCTGGCTACAGTGGGCAGGACAGAGTGAAGGGAGACGCTGACAGGAAGCACCCTGAGAGGGCCCACATGGGAACAGGTTCATGGAGGGTGCGCATGAAGGCCTGGATGCTGCTCAGGAAGTGGGGTAAGTGTGAGGGAGAAGACAGAGACCTCAGCCTTGGGGAACTCACTTTCTAAAAGGAGAGATAGGAGTTTTAAGCAATACACATTTTGTTCTAACAAGAAAATTTACAAAAACACGTCCAAGTGAGATAGATAAACAATTTTATCTACTGTTTTGACAATAAGGATGTTTTGACATCCTTTCTTCAGGCACTTCCATGTAACTGACCTCAAAAGGTCACTTAATGTCATAGAGTTGCAGAAAAAGGCACAAAGTATAAGCTCCCCTCATTGGGGCAGGAGAGGAACGTGGCTAGACAAGAAAGGGGGAGAAGTATAGTAAAGACACCAAGAGTGTACAGCTGAGAGACAGGGATTGGGGAAGAGGTCAGGGCATGCTGACAGACATACGGGGAGGTGATGGTGTGATGCCATCGTGGTACAGTGCACTCAGCCCTTGGGGCTACAGATAGAGAAGGAAGGGTCAAGGATGGCATGAAGGAGGCACCAGTGCAGGAGACTGCAGGTGGGGACAGTGGTGGGTCCTTAAGAGGACAGAGGCCAAGGGCTTGGGCTGGAAAAATGATCCTGTTTGGGACCTAGGAGTTTGAAAGAGGAACAAGAACAGGTAGAGGAGAATACAAAGAAATGCTGGAATAAAAGGAAAAATGTCACAAGATCCCCCAGTGAACAGATAAAAGAAAGAGGAATGGCCACATGGGCCCAACAGCACCGAGTGAAATCAAGAAGGAATACAGTGCGCTACAGACGTGGCAGTAAGGAGTCATGTGTCACCTCTGAGAAACAGGTGTCACTAGTATGCTGAGCAGAAGCCAGAGGACGGAAGGATATGGGTCAAAGGAGAGTGGAAGCAGTGAAAATACATTAATTAGTTTGGGAAAACAAAGAAGAAAGATTCTGCCAAGAAATGGGGAGAGGTCAGAGAGGTACAGGGTATGATAAGAAAAAAAAAAAAAAAAAAGGTGAATGTTTAAAATTAAAACTATTGCAGTAAAAGACACTGCCACTAATCAATCCCCTTCAAGGTTCACCCCTGCTCCAAACACACTTGCCCTATTGTTCTAGTCACTTTGTGACCCAGTTCTGGTGTTCTCTTTCCTGAGTGTCTTCAGTTGTGCTGTCCTGGTTGGGTCAATGTTCTGAATCAATTCAAAGTGTATCTTTTTCATGGTCATTTTGACATTTGGAAGAGTCAGAAACTCTAAGGTAGCTGGGCATGGTGGCACATGCCTGTAATCCCAGCACTTGGGAGGCTGAGGCAGGAGAATCAGTGGAGTTCGAGA
This sequence comes from Myocastor coypus, assembly GCA_004027025.1. Classification (NCBI taxonomy): domain Eukaryota; kingdom Metazoa; phylum Chordata; class Mammalia; order Rodentia; family Myocastoridae; genus Myocastor; species Myocastor coypus. Next base: position 8,288 of record PVJA010009970.1, read on the forward strand.
CCAGCCTGGGCTACAAAAGTGAGTTCAAGGCTAGCCTGAACTGCATAGTGAGACCCTGTCTCAAAAAGACAAAAAAAAAAAAAAAAAAAAAAAAAAAAAAAAAAAAAAAAAAAAAAAAAAAAAAAAAAAAAAAAAAAAAAAAAAAAAAAAAAAAAAAAAAAAAAAAAAAAAAAAAAAAAAAAAAAAAAAAAAAAAAAAAGAAAGGAAAGAAAAGAAAAAAGAAAAAGAAACTGTAAGGTGCCACTACCAGGGAATGAGGAGACACTTGTCATATTCTTGACAGAAGTTTCCATAAGCAATGGTTTGCTCAGAAAATAAGGTGAATATTTAAATAGTGGAAGACAGATTGTTGTTAGTCCTCTTCAAAATGCTCTAAATACTCTCCCTTCCTTCAAATACACTTATCCAATCATTCTTGGCAATGCAGTTTTTAAAAAAATCTCAGCAACCACGGCCAAGCTGGTATTGCAGCAGCCAGAAGAGGCATCGGGCAGATGGTGAGTCACATCAGTAAGAGTGGCTGGTAGTTGAGAACCAGGCACCTGCCTTAGCACGAGCCTCATCTCATTGCATGGAGGTAGCCTGTTCCATAGGGTAGGTGTGTGTTGAGCCATAATGCATACAGAGCACTCTGTGGATTTTTCAGGGAAGGTGGGACCGGTCAGCATGGTCTGCCCTTTGTGCGGCCATGAGGGATACCAGCCACATTGTTTGTGTGTGATGTAAAACAACACTAACTACTGCTGCAACCTTTCAAGTAGCACTTTGGAGATTCATGCCTTTTATTCACACACCAACTTCCATATTCCTAACTCCTACCTTTACTACATCTCAGCTATCCCTCCCTGTTCATCAAGGGTGCCAGCACTGCCTCAGCCCACTTCCTCGGGGCTGCAGTTACTTGAGGGCTACTGTGCCTTACTGTACACTCGTTGTCTCCCAGATCTGTCCTTTCCTGGTGGTGTCCTCCCACTGCCCTTCTCAGGCTGTACACTGTCTGTAGATAATGTCTTTCCTTACCCAAGGTTTAATTTCTACCCGTCAATGGCTGCAGTTCAGACCTGCACTCTTCATCTCAGGCTGTCTATCCCGTGGCCTACTAGGCATCACTGCCCAGTTCTCCACTCCAAACTTCCACACTCTAAAGGAGATTCCCACACAAACTTGGCCTTAGTCAGAGAACACCACCACCTTCCTCCAGTTGCACAGCCTGGAAACTTAGCTGTCATCCTCAATGCTCTCCTCACCCATGTGTCCCTGGATTTAAATCCTGACCTCCTACCATCACTTCAGATTTCTAGCCCCCTTCCACAGCTTCACCCCTCCTGTCTGTTAAACTCCAGAGGTCTCCCAGCTGGTCTCTTTTCACCCATACCTGCCACAGGCCCCAGTGCCATCATGTTCTTCCTACTGTAGCGCTGGAGATGTCAGCTTTCATAATGAAACTATGATCTCATTGACCTTTTGCTGGAAGTCATTCAGAGGCTTATCATTTCTCCTAGGATGAATTCCAACAGTTTACCGCATCCTGCTAGTCTTTACAGAAGACTCATCCCTCTGTCACCAGGACATGTATCCCACAGTTGCCTGATTTGAGGCCTGGTTCCCCAGACAGCTCTCTGCTCCCTACTGATATGTCTTTCTGCTTGTTTTCCCCGTGCTCTTCAATCCTGCTACACTTAATATCAGTCAGTAGCCCTTGTGTCCTGGAAAGAGCATTTTCCAGCCATAAGACTTCCTGCCCTCATCTGGAATCTCTCACTGACTTGGAAAACTGTTCCATCAAGGCTGACACCTCCCTAGGACTGTGTCTGCTCCAGGTGGCCAAAGCCACATGTGTCTTGCTTTAGTGGAATCCCTAAGAGTCATCTTCCTGGAGGAAATCAAGAAAGGGATATAATAGAGGAGAGCCAAGGCAGCTGTTCTGCATGTTTCTAGAAACAGAAGAGTAGAAGAGGGACCACCTCTCCAGGAATGCTGGAGAGGACAGCGTCTTGCCCTGAGACTCAGGGTCCTTGCCTGGTCTCCTGGATAACTGCCCAGGCTCAGGTATTAGATAGGGTGCAGGGGGGTTTCTAGCCAGGCAAGACAGCCCTTCTGGGAGCCCAGGGTCAGCCTCTGCTCCCTGTAGGGGCTCTTCTCATCTATGTGAGAGTCCCTGCTACACTGTGGCTCTGGACATACAAGTTGTGCTGCTTCCTTAGGGCTGTGCTCTGACACTGACTAAGTATTCTGGAAAAGGTACTGTACTTCCAACACTGAGCTGGTCAGGGCATTAGGTGATGCTGGGTGCCCTAGGGCAGGCTACCTAACATCCCTGTATCTCCATTCTTTCCACAGGTAAAATGAGCATAATCAATAATCATGTGTAGCTCACAAGCTGTGGTAAGGATGAAGAACTTCATATCAATAATTTCCTGGAACAATGTCTGACAGATACTATGTTTTGTAAATGTTAGAAATATTATCGTGCTCTTGGGTCTTTAAATAATGTTCTTGAGCTGGGGTAAATAAATAAATAAATAAATAAATAAATAAATAAATAAATAGTGTTCTCATGGGGCACCTTCACGGTATACTTTTGAGGAAAATACCAAGCCAGGTTTCTTAGTTGTATTATCCATTTAGACACACTCGGTCTGTTCTTTGCATGATACTGCAGCATTGTAAAGTGCTCATACAAGTTGAAACTGCAAAGCCATCTAATATCAGGAGAAAGTCACACTCATCCCAGTATCTTTAACATTTTCTGTCAAAACAATCAGCATTCTAGGGGGCGGCTGCAGGGACTGCGGTTCGATCCTTGGCACCACATGCTGCGCCAGCCCTGCCATCAGGGCAGGCTGAGCCGGCCATGAAAATAAATAAATAAACAAAAGTTCTGAAACAAGAAAATAAATAAATAAATAAATAAATAAATAAAATTCTTAAAAAAAAAAAAAAAACAATCAGTACTCTTCAACAACCACTTGATAAATATATAGAGTATCAAAATACCAAAATAGCACGCTGAGTTGGCAAATGAGATTGGGCATGCTGGCACACACCTATAATCTCAGCTTTTGGGAGGCTGTAAACAGGTGGATCACTATGAGTCTGATCTAGCTGTGAGACCCTGAACACCCTGTAGACCCTTCCCTAAAATAAAATAAAATATAAATAGCAAAACAAATATTTTAGGACACAGTAATTCACAACAGAAAGAGTGAGACCTTGGTTTTCTTTCTTCGTGAGTTAAACGTTGTCAAGAGCAGGGTCAGGGACATGGCTCAGCAGCATAAGCACCTGCCTGACAAGTGCAAAGTTCCGAGTTCATGTAGTTCGATACATCTTGCTCCCATCTTTTTGCCCTATTTCTTTTAAACAGCCATGAGCTCCCAAGAGCTTACACTTTGCACTTTCAACTTTCTGAAACATGGCTGGGAATTCCTTTCATCTGAAGTGTTCTACTGGTGTCTCTTCTTCCAAGATACCTTCTTCCTTTTTACTGTGCTCATTTTTCTCTCAGTTCTTACCCATATACATAGAAGTCTCAATGGTCCTGCCTATCACAGAGCCAGAGAGCATATACTCAGAATGATGTAAAAATTCCACTCCCTAAATTCTACTTGAGGGACTTCAAAACCTGAAACGCCCTCACCCTCAACCTAACCGATGTAGACATTCATTAACAGAGGAATGAGATGGGAAAAGAATAGACCCTAACTATTTTTTTCAAGAATTTTTTATTTTATTTTTTTTCTTGTTTCAGAACTTTTTTTTGTTTATTTATTTATTTTTATGGCCGGCTCAGCCTGCCCTGAGGGCAGGGCTGGCGCAGCACGTGGTGCTGAGGATCAAACTGTGGTCCCTGCAGCCGCCTAAGCTTTGCTAAACAGGTGCTTTAGACCACTGAGCCATCCTGCCAGGCCAGACGCTAACTATTAGGTCGTAGCAGCACAACAGAAATGTCCAACCTATGCATGCAGATTTTCAATACCTAGCACTTAGGTGCTAATGGTTACTTACAGTGGTAAATAATAGAATGAGCTAGCAAAATGAAGACACAATAAAAACATTCCACCTATAGTGTGAAGTTTCTATAGCTGCAAAGAAAAAAAAGTTCAAAGGCGTTGAACCTTGACAATCCCATGTAGATCAGAGAGATACAATTATATACTCATTAGGAATCTGATGATAATTACAGCCTCTCCCTTCCAAGGGCACAAGCAGCTACAACACCTCATTCAACATGTCAGGGAACTGGCAGAAACCTGACATCCAATGAAAAGTCCTGGCTATGGACATATGATTTTTAATACTAGGTAAAGCCCACCAAAATCTGTTTCATAATCAGAGCAAGTCTCCCATATTTAAGCAGTTTCTAAGAAAAAGCAAAGCTCAGAGCATGTTAGGTGTCACTAGAAATAGGGGTTCTTCACTGCCTGAGTTTACTCAAGTAGGCTTCTTTCAATTACTATCCCTGAAACGCTCCTGATAGTATAAATTTGTGAAACCTGGCTGGAAAGACAGACTCAACAGCACATTGTTGTGGAGAAACACAGCAAACTAGCAAATCAAGAGGAATGGCAACTGTCTCACACAGGACGATAGCTTCCTGGGATGAAGTGGCTGGGAGGCACCTGGTCCTGTTGCTGCTGACCTCTATCTGTCCTTTCTATCTTCCTCTCTTTAATTCCTTTTCTTTCTATTCTCCCTTCACTCATTCCCTTCCTATTTTCCTCCTTCTACCTCTGATGCTAACCTTGATGGAGACTGCTTAATCCAGCCTGTGGCATGAGAGATTGTAGGTCCCTGTAAAAGCCCCCAGAGAAACCTGTCCTCTGTGTCTGAATTCCACAGACAACTCAATGGCATTTTCTGAGAGCATCTGACAGTGTCCATGAACTTTGCAGGAATGTACTATTGGGGAAGGAATTTTGATCAAGGAAGGTGATTTGCAATTTGCTGATTTTGTTTTTTAATTGATTTTTCTTCAAGGAAAGGTTACCTAAACAAAATCAGCTGATAAAGTCATAAAATAATTTCTCCTCTGGTGTAAGCTAAGCTTCATTTTCTTTTATTTTGGTACACGGTTTGGCTCTCAATTGTGAGTGCACGTCACTCTACCCTCTCAAGGGCAAAATGATAAAGTTCTATCACACCATGTGTCTAAGAGAACCTGAGACTACCAAGGTCGGAAATGCTGCACTTCAAGCCAAAAGATGTTTGAGGCCTGCTTGTTTTGACTTGTAACTACAAATTTGTTTTGCCTGATCATATTATAAAACAAAGTATGATCTCTCCAGCAGCATCCTCTGAGGCAACAGCAGCCATAGAGGAACCTGCTGGGGGTTCTCTCTCTTTTCTGCCTCTTGATTTCCACAGATCATTAGCTGTGGCCTCTGATACCCAGCAGTGCAGCATGGCCCTGGAAATGCTGAACCCAATGAACCCTAACATCACCAGCATGGTGCCTGAAGTCGTGCCCGCTGCTGCCATGCCAATCCTGCTGCTTATGGGCTTCATCCTTTTGATTTGGAACTGTGAGAGTACTTCCTCAATTCCAGGTCAGTTGCTTATTTCTGCTTTAAGATGCTGTTTAATCGGGCATTTGGTCCATAATGATGAGGAAAAGTTGACAAAAGTACAAAAGCAAACGTGCTAAGATCACAGAAAACCACAGCCATGATAGCAAAGCTGTACTCACATAAAAACTTACCCTGATTATCTATACATTTTAAAATAATTTCTGTCTGTACAGGACTTTGGTAGATTTGGTACAGCTTTAGCTGGTGCGAAGCAAGATAAAATTCAAGGGATTTAAATTTTTAAAAATCGTTCAAAAACGTAGAAATGTCTCTGGGATGTCTTCCATCCTGCTGTGTTTCTTGTCCTTCATTGCCTCTTGCCACTCTTTCTTTCTTGTATTGATTTCTTTCCTTCATCTCAACCTCCATCTTTCATGGTGCCACTATGGCAATGGTGGGGTCATCTTGGGGTTGACTGAAATCCGGGCAGTGGGAGGAGTGCTGGGGATCATTTCTACGTCCTTGAGAAGTCCCACAAGCACTGACAGGGTCTGTGGGTCTGTCAAATGGAGAACAGTATAATTACCCAGGTTATTCTCTATCTTTCCACTGTTACAGTTAAAATTATCTAGCATTAGATTGGTTCTAAATTCTCAGACACTTCACACTGTTTCTGTAGTTTTCAGTGTCCATCCCTCATAGTAGGCATCTGTTCCCAATTCTGTAAGATCCCATAACTTTTGTTACAAGAGCATATTCATTAGACACTTCCGTATGTGGTAAGCCTCAGGAAAGGCTGATTGGTTTCAGAGCAGAGCCTGGTACAAAATTCTCCCTCTTGATTATTACTAAGTTTTTGAGACAGGGCCTTACTATGCAGTTCAAGCTGGCCTTGAGCTCACTGTATCCCAGGCTAGTCTTGAACCTGCAATGATCCTCCTGCCTTAGCCTCACGAGAGCTAGAATTACAGGCATGTACCACCATGCCTAGATGTCTGGATTCTTCTGAAATATTTCAGGAAAATGATGTGTTTGTTGATTCAGCACAGAGTGTAGGTTACGTCACTGTCCAGTAGAATGGACTGGTTAGTAAATGACCTTGCTGGGGTCATCGCTGGAGAAGGAAGCTGAAAGCTGAGGAAAGTGTTCCAGCATCTTTAACTTGAATTCCCTTTTCCAATGCTTTCTCCTAATTCAAGTTCTTTCCCCTGCTGTGGACTATTCAGTCAGAGTCAAAGAATGTGAGGGAGATAGGAGTGGAGGAGGTGGTGGTGGAATGTTTCTTCCTTCTTCCTGTCACATGCTTGGGTGCTAATGTTCAATCTAGCTGTATTATGAAACATCCCACAAGGAGATGGAAGTTAACACTGCCCATATAAGAAGCAAGCCAGAGGTTCTCAAAATTTAGGTATAAGAATCACCTTGCAGGTGGGAGCTAGTTATTCAAACTGCTGAGCTCTATTTCAGAAGTTTGATTGAGACTCTCCAGTCCAGGGACATCTGTTTAAGAAAAGACTCACTCTCACCATCTCTAGATGCCTGTGCTGCAAACTCTGGTGGTACTGCTGTGGGGCCCCACATGAGAGGTGCCTGAGATTGGGAGAGGAAGCCATGTCTCACCTCTCCACCACTTCTGAGCAAGGGCATCTTGCTGTCACACACTGTCAACTAGATCTCATAGATATACTACAGTGGTGCATAGCCATGTCCAAGAATCTGTGAAGTTCTTAGCAGACCCCTAGATTGATATTTTAAAAACATTCTCCAAGCAGTTGTCATAGAAGCCAGCCAGGGGGAGACCCACAGAGGTGAAGCCAGAATCTTCATCTGACAGAAAGGCAACAGATCCATAGGAGAGAAGTCAAGGAATCCAGACTTCTGCTTTTACAAGTGAGGGGTTGAAGCATAAAGAAGAGAGATGTCAGCATCCAGGTAGACAGGAAGACAAGTACAGGGACCATCAGCTCAGACCCAGGTTAATGAACATTTCATTGGTCAGCGAGTGAAAGCTTCAAGCTTTCATTATGAAAATGTGGGATCTAGTCAACATTTCTCAGGCACAGACTAAGATCCTGTGGTTCTTCATTAGGGTGGGAAGAAGAATGTCAGTTTGGTAGGGTGGTTTTTGCTGTTCAGTTCTTCTAAACTCCCACCATATCTCTTGAGTCACTGTTCCTTGGGTTCTTTGTTTCATAGGGCTTATAGCTCAGTCTTATTAAAAGTTAAAGAGAGCTCAGAAAGCTGAAGTTGTAGTTTAGACAGAAGTTCCCTGCCTGCTTTCTCTGGTAAGGCTAATGTGTGGGTGCCAGTTTTCTAAATGAAGAACCTGAGCCTCAAAGGCAGTGGGCACTGAACAGCTAAGAAGTGATGAAATAGGGACTCATCCAGAAGCTTCTTCACCTGTGTTTATGGGGCTGCAGAGTTTGGCATGAGGGTGTCTACTATCCACCAGAAGGGATGTTGTAGGCTTCAGGTGGGAGAAGTGTCCCAACCCCACTCATCTTTGTCCAGCATGCACATAACGTGGCCCTTGGCAGCTTTCTCTCCCCTGCAGACAAATTGCCATGAACCTGGGTCCTGTACCTCTGAAGGCCATCCTCTGCTCTGGCAGCACATTCCCACAGAGGGCCCCAGGAAGAGCTTATGCCAGCATGTTCCCTTTTTCCTACTAAGGAAGCGCCTCACAGCAAACTGCACAGTGTGTTGGCAGGTTTGCTGTCACGATCCAGACCAAGAAATGGAATGCAAGTAACATTCCAGGTTATTGGTGATACTGGTGGTGTTGGAGGTTGTTGATTTAAGCTGACTCGCAATTAACACCCCCCCCCTTTTTTTCACCTCTAAAAGACCAGAATGACAGGTATCCCAAGCATGAAAAATCTTTTAAAGGTTCTTAAGAACAATATCTGACTCATCCTGTGTACATAAGTGCATGGATATAACCCAATGCAAATAAGGAACATTGGAGTGTGTTGTGTATAAAGCTACTTCCTCTCAGCTCAAAGTGAAGAAATTTTTTTTCTTTTTTCTTTATTTCTTTTTTTTTCTCTCTTTTTCTTTTTCTTTCTTTTCTCTTTCCTTATCAATATCAGTCAAAAAATTCTTCATGCTCTGTGTAACTATTATGAAGACAACACTATGCAATGTGTCAACTATTGTGAATGTGCTACTAACGTATTTTGAAACTATCTTATTGTTATTTCTTATTAAAAATGATTTTTAAAAAACATTCCAGGGATCCTCCTGTGCTTTTATGTTGCTCTCTTCCTTCCCCCTGGATGTAAATATTTTCCTGGGTTTTCTTTTAAAAAATTTACAACAAACTTATTTGGTACAGGGTCTCACTATGCATCTTGGACTCATAGTGATCCTCCTGTCTCAACTTCTCCAGTGCAGGGGATTACAGGTGTGCACCACCACCCCCAACTCCAGAGGCAGGCACAGCATGCGGTACTGGGAATTGAACCTGAGGAGAAAAAGATCTGACAGTCTTGTTCATTTTAACTCAGCTATTGCAAAAGGAAATATGGATCACTGCATAATGTAGGAGTCAATACACAGTTTGGAGGACCCCAGTGAAGGCATTCTACATGGTAGATGGTGCTGTCTCAAGACAGCTGGGCAAGTTTTCCTTTCTAATTATTTCACTAGCAGACAGAAAATGGAATTAAAGATTTAGAAAATGACTACTCTACTATTCTTAAGACCACTCCAAAATCCAGCTTCTCACTACCACCAGTAACATCAAACCACTAAATTTCTTCAGTGAAGTAAACACATTAAGGCTCCCCAGTTGTTCCCTGGATTTCTTTATAAGTTTGTCACTGTCTCCAGAAGCATGGGCGTGACTAGCACTCCCTTGGCTAGAACCAGATTATGGGACTCAAACTGCAGTCTAAACCCTGAGCAGATTTGTTGCTTAATTCCTCAGCTCTTGGCTTTATTTCGTCATGTAAGTTTTGAACTTAAGTTTCTTTCCTTAATCTTAGCTAAGAAAAAGAGAGAGGGAGACAGACAAAGAGACAGAATAACAGAGAGAGTTGCCCTCAGATTGGACATTATCTTTGGAGACCCTGCTTCTCCCAGTTAAAAGCATTTCACACTTCTTACCAGACACAGCTGAGGATTTGTTTGAAAATCATGGTCCCTGTTTAACTTGGGAAGAACTGAGTATACTTCTCCCAGTTCACTGAGCCTGAAATGGCTGAGGAAAATGAGCCAGTGTGATGTGGACACTGAATGCTTTTCCTTGTGGAGGGGTGAAGAGATTCAGGTCAAGCCTGGTTTGTTCTGTTTTTAACTCACTTTGTTACTAATTCACAGATAAACAGCAGAAGATGCAAAGAACATTCAGATAAAAAGAATGAGTACTTTTGGTGTTACAGAGACGCTGATTATGTTCTGATGACCGTCCTAGGTCCTGGCTACTGTCTGGGAATTGGGCCGCTCATTTCCCATGGCAGATTCCTGTGGATGGGGATTGGCAGAGCCTGCAACTACTACAACAAGACATATGGAGAATTCATGAGAGTCTGGATAAATGGAGAGGAAACACTTATCATCAGCAAGTAAGTATATTAATAATTGGAGAAATGGGGCTGGGGTATAACTCAGGGTGGAGAACTGCTGAACATACTCTAGGCTCTGGTTCTCAATTCCTCCCAAGTAATGGTAATAGCAAAGCAGACACTTTAAAACCAAAACCAGGATTTCCCTTCCTTAGAAAAAAAAAAAAAAGTTTTATTTTGATTCCTTAACATCTTTTAAGTCTAGTTGTTCACAGTTAAACAAAAGGGAGCAATTTCCAGCTAAAAATCTAACACTAAAGATATATAGAAAAACTGAGCTGCTCTTGATTTTTGAAGCCAAACAACAGAGATAAAGAGCTCTGCAAAACTTGGATTTTGTTAAAACATCTTTTAATATACAAGATCAGAACCCAAGTGATTTGCTATTGAGTAGATATACTTTTTTGGGAGAGGTACTATCTTATTCAAGAATTTGATCTTTTCTCTTTAAGTTAGCTTGAATAAAAAATCTGCCAAATAGATACGTGACTAGTAATTTGCTAGTGTGTTGCTAATGTTAGGCTTCTGAGTACCTCTGTGACAGCAGAGAGCAGAAAAAGAAGCCACTGGGGAGCTACTCCCCTGTCTAGCACTGCCTAAATGAATCAGAAATATTATTGTGTGTTTAAAAAAATTAAGTTCTCTCATCTGCATCACTGTTTTCTGGATTACTGAATCAGGTTGAGTTTACTCTAGGCTTAGCAACCGATGTGTTGAATGAAAAGAAGAAAAGTTATGAAAGATTGGTTTTCCTCTTTGTAGAATTTAGATATTGGAGACTCTTCAAAAAGGCATATTTCACTAGACTTTCCATTAATGCCTCCCAGGATACTAGCAAAGCTCTCTGCCAACACTGTCTCATTAGAAACTTTCAGTTACAATTCCTGCCATTTAGTTGCAACCTAAACAGACCAAGGGGTGTTTTACTGGCTTGTTAAAGTCACTCATCCAGAACCATAGACTTGCTCAGAGTTAAGTGAAGCACTTCCAGAAGCTGCATGAATTTTCTCAGGCCAATTACATGCATCCTTTCAGCAAGCACCAAGGTGTGCTCTGTGTCCAAAGTATTGTCCAAATGCTAAAGGGAGGGGAGCAGGGGAGGAATATGTGTTATGCTTCCTAGTGCTTCTGACCACCCCATAGTGTTGTCTGAATGGATCCAGTTCTTCAGTTTTTGCCTCATGCTTTCCTGTTCCTTTAAGTGTGCCGTTACTGTAATTGGAAGGATGGCTGAGAAGGACCACATTTCTATAACTGCACATGAACGGCTGCTGGTGGAAATGTCATTGCCCCAGGTTTATTGCGAAACACTCTAACACAGTGATTCTGTCTACCACTGTCAGCAGCAGCAACAAACTCAAGAACATGCTACAAATACACACTCTTGGCCCTTCTAGCCTAAATGGGAAAGCCCAGGGGAAGGAGTCCCTGAATTTACCCTTGCAGCTGTGCTTTGACAAACTCCCCTGGGGATCCTAATGCTCACTGGAGATGAGACCCAATATGCTTATCACTAGGTCATAGTTCTCTTTGGTTTTACTTGTCTGGTCTATTGAGCGGTTGGATGAGTTCTATCCAAGTCAGTTGGATGAGTTCTCATTTCAAACATCAGCAACTTGGTGACCTTTACAGCTAGCTGAAGCCTCAAACAGATCCTATGGTAGAGGAAATCTGGGCTGAGAGGACTGGGACCTTGCCCCCTGAAGCAAGTTGCCTTCCAGGCCTCCTCAGTTCAGCATCTCCCTTCCCTGTCACCCACTGCCCTGGGCAAATAGTTGTGTGACCTTTGGGACTTTCATGCAAAAGAAGGGCTACCTGTACCTCAGACCCAGAGCAGGGGTGCTCACTCTGGATGCCCATTAGAGTCCCTGAGGAGCTTCCCAAAGCCCCACAATCTAGGCTTTTAAGCTCAGATTCTCTTGGAGTGGGGTCCACACTTTGTTCATGGCTGCTTTAGCTCCCCAGTAGATTCCAAGGGGCTGCAGAGTTTGGAAACCTCCCAACTGTATGGAAGGAGCAAAGGAAGGTTCTGGCATAAGAACACTTTCCTATGGGCTATGGGAAATATGTAAGCAGAGTGCTGTGGTTCTGTCTAACTAAAGTGGTGGTGAAGACTAGATTTGGAGTGAAGAGTGATTATCTGAGGACTGTGGCCCAGGCAGGAATCCTTAGGCAGTAGATCCCTGGACTGTCAGCTAAAGTCCCTACCATGCAGAGATCATTCCTGAAGCAGGACGCATGCAGATGTCAGACTGGCACCTGAGTGCTCTGCCTGTCCTAGAAGACAGCAACATGCATGACTGCAGCCTAGGCACGGATGCACACAGAGGCCTGCACACACCTGCTACGGAGCCCAACTCTCTCAGTTCTGTTTTCTTGTTCTGTTCTCCTCCTGTGCTCTCAGGCTTTTCACTACAGGAGCCTTTGTTCCCCCTTAATTGTCTTAGAGCAGCACAGTTTTGTTGTTCAGTGCTGAGCTCCCCTAGGAGTGGGACAGGTTGCTTCCACCTCCTTTCCTTGCTCGCTCTCCAGGCTGCTCCAGAATGGCTCGTACCTCTTGAAAAAGACCCCATTGGACCTCAGAAAGCTTCTGAGTTTTATTTTAATATTTTGCCAGACATCTTTTTCTTTTGAAAAGTTTGAGCTCTCTCCTCATTACAACTGTGCAGAGACTGCAGTCCAACTTTCCCAACCAGCTTTGTCCTAAGAGGGAGGGGCTGTAGAAACTCAGGGAGACAGGTGTGGGGGCTGCTGGAACTCATGGAGGTTTGGAGGCCAGGCCCCTTGGTCATCTGTAGATAAGTAGGCCCAGGTGGCTCAGGCAGCTATCGCCGCAGCTGCCTCTAAAAGAGCCTGCAGATGATAAGCATGACACCTTATGTCTACTATCTGGGTATTTATTTAGGGTTTTTTTTTTTTTTTTTTGTCGAAACATAAAAATGAGTTGAGTAGCATCTCTTCAGAAGAATCAGCAGTGGACATGTGAGCCTGTCTTATTCATGTGTAAATTTATAAGGGATTCATTCAATTTTCTATGTTACACATTAATAAAGCACTCTGTGGTCCTAAATCTGAGTAGTGAACAGTGGCTCTACACTTGTAGGTAAGCATTTATTGAGAACATACTCTGTATATCAGGTATAATTCTAGACACTAGGAATAAAGTGGTACATATATATTACTGTAGCAATATAATTAGCCAAACGTGTCTACCCTCTTGCAGCAGTATGTATACTTTACTATACCAACAATAAACAAGTAAAATATATAGTTTAGTCATGAATCACTTAACAGTAGGATATACTCTGAGAAAGGTATCATAATGTGCACATTATAGAGCAGTGATGGCAAGCTTTTTCTTTGTGAGGAGAGGACAGGGTCTCACTTTGCAGCTCAAGCTGGCTTGAGCTCATTTTGTATCCCAGGCTGGTCTTGAACTCACAATGATCCTACTGCCTCCTGAGTGCTAGGATTATAGGCATGCCCCACCACGCCCACTAATGATGAACTTTTTATAGATTTTAACAATTGAAAGAGCCCACTGTGGCATAGATGCCATTGATTTTATACTATTCTCATAGCATACATCTACACTAAGATGTTTTCCATTCCACTTAGTGATGTGATCTCATAGAACACTGTCAGGTAGGTACGCAGTCCATGGTTGACAAATACATCAGGCAGCATGTATGTCAAAAGTGTGACCCACTATCTCTGTTTCTCTGAAAAGAGGCATCTTCTGTGAGGAGGTAGGAGGTGAGATATATGCTACAGGGGTATGCAGGCAGAAGAGTTCTCATTCTCATGGCAGAGACACCACCGCATGTGAGTTGTGATGGCACAGCTATGGAGGGAAACTGCAGGTGGGGGAAGAAGGCTGAGCAGGTGAGGTGTGAAGGGGTCATGGAGTAAGTGGCCTCACATAGGGTGTGGAATTTCATCATCCTAACAGGAGAGAAGGCTGGGTACATGTCATGGATCCTGTGGCTGGAGCTTGACTAGGTTTTCTTCTACTGGTTCCTATTTTCTCTGGAAAATCAAAAATAAAGTCTTCAGCTGAGACTGAGGAGGTAGGAGATAATAGTCTTATGGAAGAGCAGAGAGTAAGTGCATAAGGGAGACAGCGCCAGCTCCATCAAGTGTCCACTTGAATTTAATTGAGACCTGGCATCAGGGTGAGAATGTGGGTGGGTGGTAGGTGGGTACGGGCTTCCCTGGTACAAGCAGTTGGATTAGTTAAATGTTGGATGTAACCAGATTTTCTCACTGGGTTGTTCTGGATACAGTCAGAGCTTTCTGTTATAAAGACTTATTCTTCTGCAGTGACTTGGTAAATGTTAAAGGGGCAAAGGACAGTGGACAGGTGATAGGAAAGGGAACCCAAGTCTAGGGCACAGAACAGGTGTCCGAGAGGCAATTTCTGCAGTTTTAATTGCTTGTTTCCAATATGTTCATCAATTGCCTTCTCTTCTGGCCTTCCCCTGCCCACCTGGCCAGAGGTATAAGAGTTGCATAAACTCAGGTCTGAGGTACTACTTCCTTGTACCCTCAGAGTTACTTCCTGGCTACTCTTCATTTGGAAGAGATGACCAGTTTGCCCTTTTGGACACACCTTTTGACTTCAATTCAAAGAAGTATGACCACAGGTGATCACTTTATCCTGCCTGTTGTCTCTTCTGAGCTTGGGGACTCAGCTGGTGTCTCTTTAGTGCTGAGAAATCCTCACTCTCCAGCCAGTAGGACAACTGTCTCAGCCTGTGCTGCTAGCAGGCTCACTTAGGCCAGTCAGGAATTCTTGGCTTAGATAAATCCAGTTTCACTACTCATCCTATGTGGTCAGGGATTCTCTGCTTTGATAAATCCAGCCCCACTTCTAATTGTCCTTTGTGGCCAGAGCCTCTTCACTGGCTGTATTACTTCTTCCTAATTCACTTTGCCATTTGCTCAGTCTGAACTTAACTGAGATCTTGGCGCCCCCTTAAGGACACAGGGGTTTTAAAACTTAGTTCGTTATTGACTAACAAATACCGTTTCATTTTCTTTGTTTTACATTTGAGGATTCTTTTTCTGCTTACAATTTGATTGATAGTTCCTTCAAGGAAACTAATAGGACCATATGATTCATGCAGGGTTCAAAAGTTCTGGGGGCCACAGCAGGAGCACACATACAGTGATCTCTTTACACACTAAATATTTAAAGGTTTAGATGAATTTTTAGGTACAAATAATAGAAACATTATTCTTTTAATTACAGAAGGAATGAGAAAGTATAAAAAAAAGATATCATTTCAAACGTGTTAATTAGCAACAATGTATTGAAGAGCTTCGCTAGGTCCCTGATCTCCTAAAATGAGTGTAAAGCAAAGGCTTAAATAGGGGAGACAAGCAATATGGTTTTGGGGTCCAGGAAATTCAGAATCTCCTTGGAGCTAAGAAAAATACTTCTTTGAATTGCCTATATTTATTGGGTTTCAGACAAATTCTGGGGGCATCAAGGAAACGAAAGGAATAGCTCAAGGAGGGAAACTAAACAGGATGCTGAAAAGTCAGAACGAAGAAGTTTCCAGAGTAATGAAGAGAGCTATCTGGTTTCTAGTATTGACAGTTGCTGCCCTAGAATAGAGTGAGACCTCACGTCCTAAGCTGCCTCAGCTATGGTGGTACCTTGTCTTTTGAGCACTGTGGTCAACAAATTAACCCTCATAAGAGCCTGCTCCCCAACAATGATGGAGGTCCTAGTTCATGATTTTTCCATACAAATGGAAGCATCAGAATCTTCTATGTTATTGTTTATTGCTAGGAAGATAAAAACTTGTCCAAAATTAAAGTTTGCTGGATGAATATTATCTGTAGTCTACTATCTGTAGTAAAAAAAAAAAATAGGTTTAATAATATTTTCTTTAAAACTAAAAGTTTTTCCCTGAAATAAATGTCAAGTGAATTAGTTATTTATGTTATGAGCATTCTTTAAGCTTTAAATAATATAATGAAATTCATCACAGGTGTGAGAGTTTCATTATAGTACATAATGATTACATTCATTCTGGGGAATGGTTTGTGTATGGAACACACCCTAGCTTCCATTTTTCATCCCCTTTCTCTACTCTTGCTCCCCACACCCTCCATCTCCTGGTCCTCTTCCCTTCTGTAGAAGACCTATCTCCCTGTTTCCTACCTAAAGTCATCCTTTTAGGAGACAAGTTTCAACAGTGAGAGGAAGGAGCATGTGTTACGACAGCTTCTCCAACTTAGTCTGGCAATGAGGTGCATATATTATAGCAGTCGCTGCCAAGATTTGAGGGCTAAAGTGTTCTGAACACTTTCATAGTAGGAAAATTTGCTGTTGAGGAATAAAATTGAAGTGGAGAAGAAGGAAAGGAGAAGAAAGTAGCAAGGAATACATGACAATGTGTATGAACATAAAGTTCTCCAAATTAAAAAAGTAACATGTGAAATAAACTTAACACCCATGCTACTTAAATGCAACTTGAATTTGCACTGTTGGTAACCATACAATTGCCCTCTTTAATGAATCACCACATCCTGTAGCCCTGGAGAAACCTGCAAGCCCAGAGACCATGGCAAGTCTTGATGGAATATAGTACAGAGCCCAGAGATAAGTTCTCCCAGCACAGTGAGCCTAGGGTAGATACAAAACCCCACTCACTAGAGAGACCCAGACTTGGAGGGACTGGAAACTTCTAGATGGCATTCTTGCAAACTAACAAAGCAAGATTCTGCAGTAGCTCTGTGGCTCACTTTTGCAGGATGTGAACTATTGGGAGAGGCTGGATGGTGCCTGAAGGGCTGCACATTCTGTTTAATTCTATTTAATCTGTTCCACTAGACTCAGTTTTATAAGAGTTGCAGGTCTGCCCCAGTGGTGGGTTGTATGCTTATGACTCAGGACTAGCAAAGAGAAGGTAATAAAGAATGATGTGAACAGGTTTTCAATCTTCTTTTTAATGTATTTAGTGCAGGGTCTACAGGGTCTCACTACATAGGTAGGAGTCCTAGTGATTCTCCTGTTTTCGGCCTCCCAGGCTCTGGAATTACAGGCATGCGCCACCACACCTCATCTCAATCACTGTCTCAGTGCGCCCCGGGGGTGGGGCCAGCATGGCACTAGGTTCTCTGTCTTCTATGATAAGACCAGCAACAGTCTGTTTTCTTTTCAGGTCCTCAGGTATGTTCCATGTAATGAAGCACACTCACTATGTATCCCGATTTGGCAGCAAGCCCGGGCTACAGTGCATTGGGATGCACGAGAACGGCATTATATTTAACAATAACCCAGACATCTGGAAAACTGTTAGACCTTTCTTCATGAAAGGTAAGCAGGAGTCTGACTATACTTTTCCCTTTGGTTTATAAATATGCTTTTTTAAATGTAGTATCAGCTTTACTGATTAGAAGTGATATGAGAAAGGCTTCCTTTACACTTTTATCATATATTAGATATTGTTCTAGGCACTTGATGTTTCAATCCCACAGCAACAGCCTGGGCTAGCTACTCTGATCACCTGCACTGTGCAGGCAAGAGCACTGAGGCATAAGGAGGTTCCGTAGCTTTTTCTAAGTGTCACCATTACTAAATGGGGCCCTTGGATACAGCTCAGCATTGAGACACACAACCATTCCTCAGATAATGAAGAGACAGACCTGTGTGCTTAGGGTCCTTGCAACTAAGCATTCATTACATCATCATACTACACGGAGGGATTCCTCAATTACTGGCAGCCCACACATTTCAAGAGAAATCACTTTGTGAGTGAAATTAATGAATTTTAACTCATGACAAGGGACTCTGTATGTTGCCTCCCAAACCTCCTAGTTTTACCCTTGAAGTAGTCCTACAGGGGCTGTGACTTTCACTCAGGCAGCACAGTGAGTCAGGTGGACAGAGACCCAATTCCAAGCCTTCCTAGCTTGGGATTTTCCACCTTTACTACATCGTACTGGAAGTGATGAAGATGGCAACAAGCAAGGCCAACCTCTGGTGTGGAAGTCAAGCATCTAGAAAGATAATCATGGCCTGAAGTGTGGCCAGTGGTGGAGTCTGGAGCTAGCTAGGCTCTAGGAGGACCCTGTCCTATCAATATTCTTCCCTCCACCAACCTCCATAGTGAGCCTGGATGCCTCCTGCATGGCTCTCACACAGGGTGAAACTGTGCCCACCATATGTTGATCCCACCCCACAGAGGTGCCTGGTACCAGGACTTAGCTCCAGTCCATTACAGACCCCAGTGCTATAGAGCCCTAGCAAATGACACATCTGCTGTCCCACACTAGTGCGGGCCAGAAGTCAACTGTGGGTCTGACAGGCCAACAGTGAGGTGCTGATGAGGCTATTTCTGGAGTGTGTGGTGGAAGCTTTCTTCTTCTTCTTTTTTTTTTTTTTTTTCTTTGCGTGACCAGGGTTCCCGCCAAACTTGCATTTACCAGGCAGGCACTTGTGCCTTGGAGCTATCTCCCCAGCCCTGGAAGCTTTCTTCTTGCTGTTCCCAGACTCCACAAACCACATCCACTCCATGGTGGTGGTGTTGTCCAGCCCTGCCCATGTCACATCCCCTGGCCCTCCCCTCATTATGTCACCACATCTCTCTGATCTTGACCTCAGCAAGGAACATTTCCATACTTGTGAGGACTCACAGGATGAGCTCTGGCCCATACTGAGAATCCACACTAATCTCCTTAAGTTCAAGGTCCTTCACCTTCATGATGCCTGCCAGTCCTTGTCTCAGTGTAACATATACACAGCTGCTGGAAATTAAGAGCCAGACGCCTTGGGAGACCACTTTATCTGCTTCCTATTCATGTTGGGGCAGATTAACTTCCCTATTCCTTATAGAACATCAGAATGGATGAATGGAAGAAGTACAGGCTTCTAGGTTGTGGGTTCAAATCCCAATACTGTCATTAACTAGCTTTGTGGCCCCAGGCTGCTCACTTAACCTTTTGTACCTCAATTATTTTCCTTAGACTTGATAAACATCACAGAACTGGCACTCCACTGTCATGTCATTGATCTCATCGACTGTAAACTTTACTTTGGTGTTTGACCCCCATCTGTTCCAAATATGTGAACTAGTATTTAGTTGTGCTTAACTTTCACACCCTCATGTACCCTCTCTCCAGTGATGCAAGAGTTAGTGGAATCTCTAAAGTCATCTATTTGTTTAACAAGCTACTGTGGTCATCATGCAATGAGGTGCCAAGAATACAGTGACAAAGAAAACAGCATGTCTGGCCTTTAGGACATGTAAAGGACAGGCATGGGCCACGAGGGCTTAGGCCAGTACATTACCAAATGCTGGTCTAGACACAGTAATGCTACAGGAGTGCACAGAATGGCAGGGTACAGTCAGTTGGGCCATCTAAAGCCACTGAAGCATCAGGGAGACTTTTCAGAAGAGTGGATACTTATGGTGCATTCTAAAGGAAATATAATCTACTTAATTAAGAAATTATGACAAGGGAAAGCATGTTAGAAGTATAGAATAGATTATTTCAAAGCAGAGAAGAGATGAACATGACTGGTCCCAGGACCTGTCCCAACACATGTGGAGGGAGCCAAGGGGAAGGCAGAGCCAGGTCACCAAAGACCCCCTGTTAAGCTGAAGAGTTGGGCCTATTCATGAGCTAGAGGACTTGCTCAAGATTTTTCATCAAAGTGACAAGAACTTTGTGTTTCAGAAAACTCTCCCCCTTATTTGAATACACAGCAGAGGGCATGGTAGCTGAAGGCATGGCTGTGTGGAGGGAACTGTGATGTCAGCAACGATGCAGTGAAGATGGAAAGAGGGAGGGAGGCCACAGGTATAAGAAATGTTAAAAGAGCAGGACCTACAATACTTGGAAATGAATCAAAACATCTTCATGAATTATGTTAGATTAACCCTATATGCTACATCTCATTTTCTAATAAAAATATTACAGAACTGGACTCAAGTTAAATGCCATACTACAGAAGAATGCCTGCTTATTGAACGTGTATTTGGTGTCTGATACTTTCACAATCAATGAGAATCCTCAACATTTCTTGTTGAATTTCCTTCTGAATTGGGCTGTTCATTGATTTTCCTTATGTAGTAGAAAAAAGGTTTTGGCTTTTGAACTCAGAACACCAAGGAAGTACTAGCTCATTAGATGTGTGTGCAGAAAAACAGGTTAATACAATTTAGAAGAGAGTTCATCCTCAGAGATTAGGGCAGGTGACAGGAGCAGTAGAAAACAGTGTTTCCCAACAATCTGAAGACGCTTGTCTATACTGAAGGAACACGAGACATTATTACCAAAGAAAGTTTAAAAAAAATTTTAGAGCATGGGAACACCCACTCAGGACCCTCCTCCTGTCCCTCTCTCAGACAGGAGCTTTCTTTCCCTCAATAAATATGTTTTGCTCATAAAAAAGTTGTTTAGAGGGGAAAAAAAAAAAAAAGGAATGAAGACTTTGGGAATTAAACTCTCATGATAGAGCATGGAACTCACTAGCCACTGTCCAGAACAGAACAAGTGGGAGGTTGGGCCAGTACACTAACCCTATTTTGTTCATTTATCCCTCTGTTTTGCAAATATGAACTGAGAGGTCCTATGTATCACTGATTTTATGCGCAATGCTAGCAAGTAGTTTTCACTGTTCTTAAAGAGCACCCAGTGCAGTGGGAAGAACTACAGTGCCAACAAGGAGCTGAATAAAAGAAATCTAGATGTAGGTTGAAGAGAAATACAAATGAAAAGAAGGACATTTTAGGTCCTCTGTAAGACTACTATTTTATACCTGCAATAGACAAAGGGGAAGCACCTTAATTCAAGTAAAAAGAACTGATTTCAATAGTTTTGTGCTAATATACTGCCACCTGTGAAACAAAATGAGTGTCATTCTAGCCAAATCTAAAATGTTCTTAACGGAAATGTATACAACAAATGTCAAAAAAAAAAAAATCATTGATTTTAGATTATGATCAGAAGTGTTAAATATTTCATGTGAAATCTCACAAATGATTTGCCAGAGTATTAAGAAAACTTTAAATTTGAAAGAATGCCTTTAAAATAATATTCATTTACGCACTTACTCATTCACATACTTTTAACCATCATGGTACTTATGTGTTTGTAGAAAATTAGGAAAACACATCAAAGTAATAAAGTGTATGAAAAATTCAACTCTATTCTTTAAAGTAAAATTGTAAACTGCAGAGGAGCCAAAACTGGACTGTAGGCCCTGGAGTTGCTCAAGGCTGATTGTCCCTTGCGTCCTGCAGCTCTGACAGGCCCTGGCCTTGTTCGCATGGTGGCAATCTGTGCTCAGTCCATCATAAGGCACCTGGACAGAATGGAGGAGGTCACCAGTGCATCAGGCAGCGTGGACGTGCTCACCCTTATGCGACGCACCATGCTGGACACCTCTAACATACTCTTCCTGGGGATCCCCTTGGACGGTACTGGTGCTTTTATTCTTATGACTGGACATCCTGTGCTTTAGTAGACCAGGCAACAATCACTGTGGGCAACCAAAAGAAACACACTTTTGTACATTGCTCTTGACTACACATTTGCGATTATCTTGAAGATGTTTCCCCTAGTTTTGCCTTGTTCTTTTTTTAAATTACTTTTAATAAGAAGTAACAATGTGACAGTTTCAAAACACATTAGTAGTACATTCCCAATAATTGATACAATGCATGTTGTTGCCCTTGTAGTAGTTATACAGAGCACAGGGTGTAGATGTGACAATTTTCCTAATCATTATTGGCCTTGTTCTTTTATAAATGCCTTTTACAAATTTCCATACGGTAGAGTTCTATTTTTTTAGTAGTATCTCTCCTCATTGCTCTAGAAAGCAGGTTTTATTGCAGCCAACCTTATTGGTTTAGCTGGTCAGAAGGACAGCTTACCACAGTAACACTGATACATGTACCCAGTTACATTCATTGCATAGCCCACTGATTTCTGTCCTATTTTTCTTTGAGTGAGCAGGGATTGTCCTGGGCTACATATAAAATAAATAGTACAGCTAAAGGTATAAGTAACACATTTCCTTAGAAGTTATTTTAACACTTTTGAAGTGAGCAGAAAAGGAAAAGACTGACGCAGATACCAACTATTCCTTTGGGCATGACATACACATTCTTACATATATATTTCTAAATGCGCATGCATCCTTCCCCAAAGCAATTACATATGAAAACTTGCCTTTATCTGTATATTAAAAATGCTTTGCTGGGTGTGTTGGTATATGCCTGTAATTCCAGCACTGGGAAGGCTGAGAAAAGAGGATTGTTGTGAGTTCAAGACTAGCCTGGGCTACGAAGAGAGCTCAAGAACAATGTGAACTACATAGCAAGACTCTGTCTCAAAAAGACCAAAAACAAATCAATGGTGGTTATGCTGCTGCTGCTGCTAAAAATGACAATAACGTCTTTCATTAATTTAGCAGCCACTATGTAAAAACAGTTTGAGAAGTTGCTTTATGCATGTTTGTCATTTAGTATTTGGAACAGTGTAAATAGGATATCTCACTTTCTTCACTATGTTACAGAAATGAATATTAAAGTATATGCATGCAGCTCTAGAACCACAAAAAAGTGAACAATTATTTAGATGAATTTTAGTCTGTTGTTGACATCAAATATATCCAGCTTAATGTGATTATTTCTAAATTAATTTATAGTAGTGCTCACTGATTCATATAGCTACTCAACAAATGCTTATCAAGTGCCTATTTGATGCTGTGAACTGTTATAAGGCCTAGGGACAGAGCACTGAGAAGACCACTAATATTTTCTTCTTGCAAGGGACTTGCATTCTAGTTGGGATATGGATAGAAAAAACAGTAAATAGCCAACAAATACATTAGACAACATTAAATGCCTTGAAGTAAACAGAAAACAGGATAAGATGATAGAAAGCAAAGGAGAAACAACAGGAGTGGTCCATGTAGTACAGACTGGGAGATCAGAAAGCCCTCTGTGGAGAGGTCATTTGCACATGGCCTGCATGAAGTGAGTCCCTGAGCCATGTGCAGACCCAAAGGGAGAATATTCTAGGCAGAATAACAACACACGGATTTTAACACTTGTCAAGCCAACTGAGGCCTAATCCATTCCACGTGATTTGCCACATGTAGCTGAAGAGGCACACTACAAGCCCTTCCTTTCTCTTGGCTCTTGCCTGGTCTCATGTCCCCTACTTTTACCAGGCCTTATGGGGGTTGTACAAAAATTGCACCTCACTGCCATTTTGACAGAAGCCCCCATTCACTCTGAAAATTTTCAGTTACATCCTCTACCCCAGTCACCTCTAATCTGCTCTACATAAATCTCTGCTCAAGTAGACAGAAACATAACTACATGGCCTCACTCCTTGGTTCCCCACAAGCCTCTGTCATCATGAAGGATCATGCAAAAATAACTGAACCTCTCTCTCTTAATGCCAGAGAACCTGCTCTAACCATTAGAAGGTTGTGTTTATTTCCTTTTATGTGGAGTACCTGTTAAATACTTACCTTGCCTATGGAATTCAACAGAACACAGAGACCATCTTGGTGGATGGCTCAGTGTGCCTGGGGGCAGGGCTGGTACAGCATGTGGTGCCAGGATCAAACCCCAGTCCCTGAGCTTGTCTAAACAGGTACTTAGTCCACTGAGATATCTTACTGGCCCAGCCTTTATTATTATTTATATCTGTCTAGACTGTAGAATTTATCTTATCTTCAGTATCTTTTCTTGAGTTTCATGCATATCCAGTAATAAATGATTGCTCCTAAATTAAATTGAGTATCATAGAACAAAAAATCCCAGTGCCGGAGAGCTGGAAACAGGAGGATCACTACAAGTCTGAGCAGTGTAGTGAGACCCTATACCAAGCTCAGCCATTTGCTCTTTTAGTTTCTAGAGTTATGGCCACAGTAGCTTTAGTTACTAGTTTTCTTTGTCCATAAAAGCAGGAGAGAAATGCGAACTCAAAAGAAATATGGTAGATTTTACATCTCAAACAAATTTGAAAATTTGTCACTACTTCTAGTTAATTTGACCAATTTAGATGTGAGTGGAATACATTAGTGCTCAGGTTGTTCAGTGATGATCATGTGCATAAATCACCAAAGATGAGAACTGTGCTCAGTGAAGAAGCTGACATTGATAGGAAACCTACTGGGTAAGTTCCCAGCTCACGCACTCTTCTCAGGCTCACATTTTGTTCAGTGATTCTGGTTTTGTTTTTGTTTTCTAGAAATTTCCATTGTGAGGAAAATCCAGGCTTATTTTGATGCATGGCAAGCTCTCATTATAAAACCAAACATCTTCTTTAAGATTTCTTGGCTCTACAAAAAGTATGAAAAGCCTGTGTAAGTAGCCCTTGCCTGGATTGTTTATGCGTGCAAACTGATTGGGTTTTGTGTGTGTGTTTGCTGTTGTTGGCCTCTGGCAAGATTTATGCTCTCCAGAGCCCACAGGGCTCTAATGATTAAGTTGCTGATGAAACACTTAGAGCAATTTGGTGGCTTTCAGTTAGAGAGCTTCACCACAAGGAGCCTTGTGGGTGGTCTGAGTGCTCATCTCTGAATGCGGTCGTTGCTGTCTGGTTTACTTTGAGGAGAAGGACTATCTAACGTTTTCAAAACCATACTTGGCATATTGGAAGAACATAATCAATTGATAATTGTGTTTCCTTTGAATATAAAAAGTTGAAGAACTGACAGAAAATCCCAAAAGAATTTTTGATAATGAATATAATGAGCTTCAAGAAAATAGGTAGATTTTTCAGATTTTTATCTTGTGTTTTAGGAGTCTTGAAGCTGTCATTAAATAGCTTAATTTGATGCCTAGACTAATCTAGTAGAAAACTGAACAAATGACCAGTAACCTACAGAAGAACCTGAGGGTTTTTATGAGCGTAAGTCATCAGTCACTAAATAGTGCCTCCTCTGCCCAACAATGGAAAACTCTTGGGGTCCAGAGGTAGAACATCACATCGTGCTTTGCATCTTATCTCTATCACCAAAAAATACATAGCTTTAGAAGTCATCTCAAGTAAAATGCAAACTACCTTGTACAGTGGGGGTATAGGCTAGGGAAATGATATATGTAGAGCAAATAGCGTAGAGCATGGCCACTAAATATGGTAGTGTCCCCTGTCACTGTGTTCATATCTTCCCCAGTGTCCTCACCATCTTAAGGTCTCCATCTCTAAAAGGTCACAAAGTTATTTGAAATTTCCACTTTAACCTTTTTAGGGGTTCGAAATCGAGTAGTACTCTATTATAGTTTCTATGGAGGAATCTTAATTCATATCACTTCACATAGTTTTCTGTTGTTGATTGGTATTAGGTAGATAATCTGGATACCAGTTCTGTAAAGAACTGGTTTGATTTTTTGATTTGTTTTTTTTCCACAGAATCTGTTTCAACTTGAGTTATTTAGATAAAGGGCTTATCCCTTCATTTGACTGGGCGTGGTGGAAGTGGTAATTGGTAGTTTCAGAGTCAAGTGATGTCATTATGTCTTGGTCATTAGGTTATCTTTAGCCTTGGTGAGTGTGCCTGTAGAAACTTATTGCAAGAGATTCTTACAGTTCTCTTTGGTATCAGTAGATATCAACCCAGCAATACTTCCTCTCTACATAACATCTGTGGATATGCCTTTTTATCTCCTATACCCTAGAGTAGTAAAAATTGAGAGAAATCTTTGAATCCTACCACACCATTTTCTTAAAATAACACCAACACTTGTTTAAAATATATTTCAAACACAATATTTGGGCACTTGCCTCCATATCTATTTGGCCTTATTTTGCTTCCTTTAACTCCAAATATCATAGCACTATTGTTTTCCACCATTTATTTTGCAAAATAAAGACTTTTAGCCACAGAAACCTTACATAGTTGTCTATAGAATGAACTGGTACTCCAGTCGTCACTATCTTAGTGGAAAAATGTACTCGGAACTCCAAACCATTGACTCACAAATATATTCTTCTAGTAGATGCTTGTGAGTCTAAGAATTACTATTTTCCAGAAACTGCCATTGATCTCAGTTCCTCTAGTGCTGATGAGTATCTGAATCCAGAGCATGCATTTACATAAAGTCAACCTCTCACTAATTAGGAAGGACCCCCCAAGAGGTCTGAAAGCCACTGCTGCTCAGTCATGGAGGGCAGCCACAGAGGAAGGATCTGCTCAGTAGAGGCTATAGTTGCATGAAAGAACTCTATGGATTTAAAGTCTAGGAGAACTTTCATACCTCCTGGGCCATTTGGGGCCAGTGCCGAAGGAAAAATGCTATTGACACTGTAAGTCTATAGGAAGGGAGGACCATAAAAGTGAGTGAATATCTGTCCTTTTTATATACAAATTACTCACAGAACATTTACTAAAACCCAAGTGGATAGCAGAACAAATATGTGAATATATCTTAAGGAGTTTGTGTAGACATGTGTGAGTTTAGATACACTCAGAGATATACAATATGTGCATCCTTGTTGAGAGACATAATTAACTATATAGACCATAAAAATACCTATCAAAATTAACTACTGGGTGGAGGGGATAGCTCAGTGGTCTAAAGCACCTGCTTAGGCAAGTTTAGGCAGGTGTAGGGCTTGGATCCTTGGTATCCATGCTGCACCAACCAAGCCCTCAGGGCAAACTGAGCCAGCCCCCTTCCTCCCCCCAAAAAAGTTTCACTATATTCTTACGATGTCCAGACAAACTTTAAAACTGAAGTGGGATATCTGGGGCATTGCTTAAATATTCTTCCTTTGCATTTCCTGTGAACTGTATTGAACATGAAGATGAGGTATATAAAAAACATCAACAAATTAAGAATATGAGTGACAATGAAAATCAGAATGTAAAAGAAAGATGAATTATACATTTAACATGATACAAAATCTTTTCTATATAAAACATATACATGGATGAACACATATACCGAAGGACAGAAAGAAGAATAACAATTTAGATCTCAAGTTAATGTCATTGTCTGTTGAGTCTTACCCTGTTACTTGGAAAGATGCACAAGGTTCGCAGAACTCCAGTGCGTTACACAGAAAGACAAGGACCTGGGCTAAAACTTCACCTTTGCCCAAGGGGCTTTTCCTGAAACTGCGCTGTCCAAATGCTTATGTAACAGCCATGTATTGTTTCAACAAATACTTACCTATTGATAAGACATGAGACTAATTCTAAAAAATATCAAGAATATTCAGTCTACTAAAATTTATTATCTAGAACAAGAATCTCAAACTTGGTCATATGCAGTATGAATATCTATAATGTTTCCTACTCAGGAAGCAGAGGCAGGACAACTGCAAGTCCAAAGTGAGCCGATACAATTTAGCAAGACCCTTTCTGGAAAGAAAAAGAAGTTTGGGGCTTGGGGATGTGTAGTTCAGTTGTGAAACACTTCTGACTTAAATCCCAAGTGTGCACATGCGTGCACACACGCACACACACACACACACACACACACACACACCCCTAACCTCAATAATTTTCAGGACCAGGCCAATTAGCTTCTGTTGTGTAGCTATAAGTAAGCAGGAAAAGGAGGTGTTTGTGATAAAATGGATATCATGTGCTACTGCTAAAGACACATTTTTAAGTGAACAACTGTAACTGCCAAATCAGAAGTTACAAAACATAGTTGGATGTGGCCTTTGATATGAGTTGTTGCTGTTTTTTTGTTTGTTTTGTATTTAGTACAGAGTTTACAGGGTTTCACTACACAGGTTGGACTTGCAATGATTCTCCTGTTTTCAGACTCCCAAGAGCTGGGATTATAGGCGCGTGCCACCATGCCGTCTCAGTGTGCTCTGGGGGCAGGTCAGGCACAGCAGACTAGGGATGAAACCCTGGTCCCTGAGTCTGCCTACACAGGTGTTTTAATCCACTGAGCTATCTGGCTGGCCCTTGGTATGAGTTTTTAACTTTTTTTTTTTTTTTTTAGAATTTTTTTTTTTTTTCTTGTTTCAGAACTTTGTTTGTTTGTTTGTTTTGTTTTTATGGCCGGCTCAGCCTGCCCTGAGGGCAGAGCTGGCGCTGCATGTGGTGCCGGGGATCGAACTGCGGTCCCTGCAGCAGCCTAAGCTTTCCTAAGCAGGCACTTTAGACCACTGAGTCATCCTTCCAGGCCCCATGAGTTTTTAACCTTTAACTATAAAATCATATCTAATTTTGCTACAGTATGTAACAATCTTACTTAACTGTGCTATCTTCATATAAAGTACATGTAAGTATATGTAAATTAATATTTGTGGAGACAAATTAAACTACTATGAGAACACCTGGCTTCAACTAAAGCAGAATATTTCATTTAACAAAGTGCAAATGAGTCTGTTTTTCTATCTGTCTAAACTGAAGATAAGATTATGTCTTGACTTTTTTTTCCTCTAGGAAGGACTTGAAAGATGCCATAGATAATTTGGTAGAAATAAAAAGACACAAGGTTTGCACAGCAGAGAAACTGGAAGAGTGCATGGATTTTGCCACTGACTTGATTTTTGCTGAGGTATTGACAAGAACTAGCCCGTTATCCGCCCAACATTTTATGACCATCTGTGTACAAGAGAGGAAAGCTCTCCTTTTAAAATTGCTGCATATTTCTCTTTGTACTAAATGTGTTTATTTAGTACAGAGTCTACAGGGTCTCACTATATAGATCGGATTCCTCATGATCCTCCTGTTTTTCAGCCTCCCAAGTGCTGAGATTACAGGCACACAGCACCACACCCAATCTCAATCACAGCCTAGCGTGCACCAGGGGTGAGGCCGGCACAGCAGGCCAGGGCTCGAAGCCCTAGCCCCTGAGTCTGCCTAAGCTAAGCAGGCGCTTTAATCAGCTGAGCTGTCTGGCTGGCCCTTTCATATTTCTCTTTTGAACCATTTCCTCTAGCAATTCTATATAAATAGAAGTCAAAGATCTAGTAAGACTGAATTTTAAGAGGGAAACTTTTCAGTATCATGACAAAAAGTAGGGAAAGAGCAAGCAGAGACGCTAAAGATGCTAAATGCTGTCATCCCTCAGTATCCACTAGGCTTTGTTCCAGAACTCTCCCCAGATACCAAAATGCAAGGGTGTTTGAGTACCTTAGAGAAAGTGATACTGTTTGTGCTTGTACCCTGTGCATGTCTTCAGCATAGTATAGATCACCTCTGAACTATAATGTCTAACATAATACATATGCTATGTAAAAAGTTGCTCTACTGTACTGTGTATGTGAAAGTGAGAAGCAGGAGAGCTATGTTCAGCAAAACCAATCTAAAATACACATTTTCCATGTCTGATTGGTTTAGTCCATGGATATGGAACCCAAGCATCTGAACGACCACAGAACATGGCTAACTGGCTAAATTGTGCATATTTCAGCTGAAAATTTTTATGTAAGGTGTCACAGTCTAGTGGGAGAGATCTAATTTCTACAATTTTGTTGTGTGCAGGTGGTTGATTTTAGAGTGTCACTTGCCTCTTTTCTGAAATTACAACTCATTTGTCCAACTTTTCCCTTCTTTCAATTGCTCAGAAACGTGGGGAACTCACAAGGGAGAATGTGAACCAGTGCATCCTGGAGATGCTCATTGCAGCGCCAGACACCATGTCTGTCTCGGTGTACTTCATGCTGCTGCTTATTGCAGAACACCACAAGGTTGAAGAGGCCATCATGAAGGAAATCCAGACTGTCATTGGTAAAATTGTATTGGCTCAACAACACAGCTTAAAGTAGAACTCCCTCTAAATGTCACTCCCTCACATTTAGAGGAAGTTATATTTGTTTAAAGGAAGGTTCTGTGTTTATTTTCCTTATAAAAATAAGTCATGCTCACTGAAAAGCTTGAGATGCCCAAGAGAAGTACAAAGCAGAACATGATAACCCCAAGGTTTTCCACTGTCTTCCCAGCCTCACTCCCACCACAGGGGTAACCCCTGCTCAGTGTGTGCTGTGTGTTCAAGATCACTTGCTTTGTGCAGACAAAAACAGAAAGTTTGTCTGTCCTACAGGAAGATGGGATCATGTGCAGTGTTATTCCAGTATTAGTAGTCAAAAAACCTTTGTGCACTCACCCAGGAAAATAGCTACCTGTCACTTATAGACGTGCCTCTGCATTAGAAGCAGCCTGATCACAAATGAGCTTCCAGATGGCTGCAGGAGGAGGAAAGGATAATAGCAAGCACAGGGGAGGGGTGGGTTTCCTTCCTTGCTCCTGGCCCTGGATGCTGTCCTTCATGTGCCCAAGAGTAGATCCCTGGCCTCCTCTTGCCTGCCTCCCAATTCTGTGCCCTGCCTCTGCTTCAACATCTTCCCATGCCAACTCCTCAGAGAAACATGGCCCCAATCCGGAGAGATCAGAATTGCCAGAGCAGAAGACAGAAGTCTTCATAATGGTGTTTTTTCTTTGCTTTGTTTTGCTTGGCTGCAGTGAAGTTTAAACCAAGAACCTATACGTTGAGCTGCATCTGTAGCATTTTGTGGTTTTTCATATGATAGGATAATGCTGAGTTTCTAAGGCTGTGTTTGCACATGTGAACACTGTGCCTATGGCACCATGGCCATCTTCTTGTGCTTGTTGATGTTTCCGTGACTTCAGCAGACACTGCAACATGGACAAACTGCAGAACATTCGCACATGTGTCCATGTTCCCTTCTGTGCTCAGCAGATAGATGTGGCCCCTGTGCTTTAGCAAATGACTCTGATCAGCTTGGTCCTCTTTCCTTCAGCTCCCACTTCACTTATGTTCTCCCCACTAGATCCTCAGCATGAGAGTGGAGGGGGCAGAGCCCTTAGCATTGGCATAGTGCTATGGGCATAATAGACCTCTTGAGGAGCCTAGTTACACAGGAGATAGGGCTGCCACAAGATCCCAGGCAGGTTCTGAGTCTGCAAAGGCAGTGGCCCATTGAGGGTCCTCTGTGGCTTTGTCATCTCTGGTACTAATCCAATCTTCCTGACTGGCATCAATCCAAGCTGAAGAAGAGATGCTCATCAATACCAACCCCCACCTTGGTGTGCAGCACTTATTTTGCCACTGTGTGGGTGGATTCTTTTCATTCCACTGCAACAGGCTGCTCCTGATGAGATGTGGAGGTACCATGAATGAAGTGTGGGCAAATGACTACACAGATCACCAGAGAAGAAAATTTTGCTGATACGGACTAAATCCATGTGTTTTTCTGACCACAGCAGTAGCCTCCCCGACTTCTCTGGGTTGACTGTGGTTCTGGTTTTCTCATGACCATTCCCTAGATTTTAGAGCCCAGGACCAAAACTCATAGCCCCAGAGACCAGATAGACAGGGTAAATGTGTGGAGCAGACTATGTATATTTAGCATAGATCTGTAGAGTGGATACCCCTCTCAAAGAGTAAGTGAAGCCTCAACTTCAGCCTTTCATTGCATGTGGGTCAGTGTTACCATATTTTCCAGTTTTTCATGAAATTTCAGCTTATCTATGAAATCTCCCAGGTTTTAAGATAACTGATTTCAGATTTGATTTTAATAAAAATGTATTGGCTGAATAGAGCATACTTGGTTGTGTCAGTGTACATTAGAAGCATTAGAATTGACTTTAACCAAGAAAACTTCTGTGGAAAAGACAAGAGAATTAATGTTCATACAATATAGAAATTAACATTACCTTTCCTTTCTTTTTTATTGGTGTCCACAGGTGAACGAGACATAGGAATTGATGATATGCAGAAATTAAAAGTGCTAGAAAACTTCATCTATGAGAGCATGCGCTACCAGCCTGTGGTGGATTTGGTCATGCGCAAAGCTTTAGAAGATGATGTCATTGATGGCTATACAGTGAAAAAGGGAACTAACATTATCCTAAATATTGGAAGAATGCATAGACTGGAGTTTTTCCCCAAGCCCGATGAATTTACTCTAGAAAACTTTGAGAAGAATGTAAGAGTCGTTCCTTAACATCTGCACTACTAGTCTTGACAATGTTAAGATGTTAAATCCATTCTCCTTTTGTGTGTGTGTGTACCCTGTGCACTCTAATCCTCTTATAGTTTCCCCTCTATCATCTCCTCAGAAAACACGTTATCCCTAATATGGAACATAGAACCACATTTGGCCTAACAGACAAGACGATGGGTCCATAATTTATAATTCAATATGTCTGTCATGTGTGGCAAAGGACATACTAAAATTCCTCTATCTTAACTAGGGTTCAATTTAGGAGTAGGGCTTATATTACAAGCCTCCTGAAAAATCATGGTAAGGCATAATTCCCATACAGGTCATATGTGAGGAAAATACAACAGAGATGTTCCTTTTTCCACCACAGCCTTGCCAGTGTTTATTGTTTAATTTCTTTTTTGCAAGTATTTGGCACAGGGTCTCATTATGCAGCTCAGACTCATAGTGATCCTCCTGTTTTCAACCTCCTCAGCACTGGAATTACAGAAGTGTGCCCCCATGCCTAGTCTCAGGGGTGGCTCAGTGCACCCAGGGACGAGGCCTGCATGGCATGTGGTGCTGGGGATCAAACCTCAGTCCCCATGCTTGCCTAAGCAGGCACGTAGTCCACTGAACTATTTTGCTGGCCTTAATTTCTTGACAGTACCCAACAATAGCCATTCTATATTTTGGAGTAAGATAGAATATCACTGTTGTTTTAATTTGCATTTCTCTAATGGTCAGAGATATTCACCATTTTTTCCATGTATTTATTGAGCATTTATACTTCTCTTAAGTCATATGACAACGTTTAATTGGGTCTTTTATTTTGGGGGTCTATTTGTTGGAATCCTATGTATTCTAGATTTTAGTCTTCAGTGGTAGGAGCAGCTGGTAATTTTTATTTTCCAATTCTGTAGCTTAACTCTTCACTCTGTTGGTATTTCCTTTGTTGTGCAGAACCATCTTAATTTTATATAATCCCATTGTTGACTTTTTTGCTGGTATATCTTGTGCAATTAGAGTTCTGTTCAGAAAGTCCTTGCCTACACCCCTGACTTCAAGAGTTTTACTTATTTTATCTTCCTTTATTTTATTTTATTTTTGACATTTATTAAACATTTAATGAATTATTTGTACAGACAACAGTAGGCAAAATTAATTAGTGAAATCCAAATTTTAAAATATAAAGAGTTCTGTCCTACTTGTTATATCTTTAGCTTCCAAATTATCTTCCTTTATTTTAGGGTTTCTTTTTGTTTTAATATTTATATCTTTGATCCATTTTGATTTTAGTTTAGGACATAGTGAGACATATGGGTCTAATTCAATCTTCTATATTTGCATAGTCAGTTTTCCCAGCAACATTTGTTAAGGAAGGTTTCTTTCTTCTAGAAAATCTTTCCAGACCCTTTGTGGAAGATTAGGGGCTTGAATGTGCCTGAGTTCGTTTCTGCATCCTCTGTTTTGTTCTGTTGATTCATCTGTTTTGTTTTGTGTGCCAATACAAGGATGTGTTTATTAGCGTTTTTAATCATGAATGGATGTTTGATTTTATCAACGGCTTTGATATGGCCTGTGTCTATTGAGATGATAGCCTGTGACTTTGTCCTGGTTTCAATTTATGTGATGTATTACATTTATTAGTTTGTCTATATTGAGCCATCCTTGCATCCCTGTGATGAGGCCTTCTCAATCATGATGTATGATCTTGTTAAAGAACTACTGCATCCTCATTTTCAGTATCTGATTGAGGATTTTTGCACCTGCGTTTATTAAGGACATTAGTCTGTGGCTTTCTTTTTTATAGCTGGTTTTGGGATCAAGATAAGGCTAGCTTCCAAGAGCGAATTTGTCAGTTTGCCTTACCTTTCCATTTCACTGAAGAGTTTCAGGAATACTGGCATTGTCCCTAATGTTTTTATAGAATTGGTTGTGAATTTATTGGCCCTTCAGCATTTATTTAGTAGGTTTTCCATTACAGCCTCCGTTGCATTGTCTTTTAATGAATTATTCAGACTTTTTATAACTTCTTTGTTCAGTTTTGGCAATTCACATGAATCTAGAAACCTGTCCATTTTTCTGTATTCTCCAATACATTGGAACATTTTTTAAAGCAGTAAATTATGAGCTTCTTGACATTGGTGTTCTTTGTGATTTTTACCTTTTTCATTTCTAACCACACTGATACACATCTTTTCTTTCCTTTTCTGGTAAGACAGGTTAAGTATGTGTTAATTGTGTTTACTCTTTTAAAGAATCATCGCTTTAATTCATTGATTCTTTATATTGTTTTTAAATCTCAATTTCATCAATATATGTTCTCATCTTTATACTTTCTTTCCTCATACTAGCATTGGATTTAGATTACTTTTGTTTGTCTAGGAATTTGGTATACATTTTTAGGTTATTTACTTTGGGCTTGGTCTGCTTTTCTGATCTGGGCATTTGCAATTATAAATGTCTCCACTAGAACTGCTTTCACTGTATCCAGTATACTGGTATACTACACTATAGGAACTGATTAATTTCTTTCTAGGTTTCTTCTAGGATCCACTGATTATTCAAAAGTAGATTATTTATTTATTTATTTATTTTTAAAGTAGATTATTTAATCTCCATGTATCTGCATAACTTCTGTAATTTATTTAGCCATTGTATTCTATTTTCATTGAGCTGTGGCCTGATAATATGTGTGGAAAACTTTATTCTTTTGCATTTATTTATTCATGAGCTCGTGTGTGGTCTACTCTGGAGAAAGTACTGTGCTATAGAGAAGCATGTGTATTCTATTGTTCAGTGGAATGTTCTGTAGATATCTAAGTCCATTGTTGGAAGGGGTGATGGAACTCTGCTGTTTCTTTGATGAAATACTGTCTTGCTGATAGGTGTATGTATGATACTGGGAGTCCTCACTCTCACTGTGTTGTTTACCTGATCTTTTATGTCAAGTATTTTTTATGACATTGCATGCTCTGATGTTATCTCTTCATGTTGAATTGTTCCCTTTACCAATACATACTGACCTTTGCCTCTTATGATCAGTTGTGGC
>PVJA010009970.1:43420-58996 GCA_004027025.1 Myocastor coypus
CACTCATAGTGATCCTACTGTTTTCAGCCTCCCAGCCACTGGGATTATGGGCATGTACCACCACACCTAGTCTCAATTGCCGTCTCAGTGCACCCCAAGAACAGGACCAGCACAGCATGCTAGGGATCAGATCCGGCTGCTGCGCTCTGCCTAAGTAGGCGTTTTAGTCCCCTGAGCTATCTGGCTGATCTGTGACAGTATTTTTAAGCCTAAATGCCAGTTTTTCTCTTCACCTCTTTATAATGAGTCTCGAAACACAAAGTTAATCTATATGCTAATTTATTCTTTTCTACACTGGCAATTGAGATAAAGCCATGCAAATCAGTCGACTGACCAACAAGACTGTATAAGCAACTACTATATGCCAGGGACTATGTAAACATGACAAAAAGATATAATCTTCATTCATTTGTTGCATACATAAAAACAAATTGTAAAGACATGCCAAGAATGTACACCTGTTGCCTATACTTCTCCAGCATCTGAAGACAAATTTTACCTTGGTGACTTGAAAGCAGTCATAAAACTGGCTGGTCTTTAGAAATGGCTTGATTTCCTAGCATTACTTATAATAAGCTGATTTGGCTCTCTTTACTGCAACTCACTTACAGGGAGCCTCTGAGGTTGGGTCTATATTACTAGAGGTAAATCTCTGGATGGGAAAAGGGTTTATGTTGTTTCACTCCTTCATCTTAGTGAGAAACCAGCCTGAAACCTCAAAACTAAATGTGAGTGACCAGTGTCTTCAGAGTGAATCAGAAACTACTGCAAAACTATGGCCTTTCCCAATGTGATAACTGTCCCATCATTTTCACAGGTTCCTTACAGGTATTTTCAGCCATTTGGTTTTGGGCCCCGTAGCTGTGCAGGGAAATACATTGCCATGGTGATGATGAAGGTCATCCTGGTGACACTTCTGAGACGATTCCATGTGAAGACACTACAAGAAAGGTGTGTGGAAAGCATACAGAAAACAAGCAACTTGTCCACACACCCAAATGAGACAGTTGACCTGCCGAAAATGATTTTAATCCCAAGAAATTCAGAAAAGTGCCTCAAACACTGAAGAGACCTGGTCAGCACCTAATCTGGAGCATTTCTCATTAGCAGTTCACAGAGAATCATCACCGTTCAGGTAGTGTCATCCCCACAGTGAATACTCAAGGCTCAAGATGTTACATGTTCCTAGCACCTATGCACATCAGCATGCATCAGACTTCTACCCTTCTCTAAAGCAGAGAACCCAGGTGCTTCAGAGAAGTGCTTGTAGGAGAAGTAGTCAGTGAAAATGCTGAGCACTGATGAACATTTCTACAGAATGTGACTAGGGAAGAAGGACAGCAAGGAAAACGTCTATGTTTTCTTCTGTGTCTCCACTGCCCTCACCATACTGTTAAGAAAGCCAGCCCATGTCCAAACTCTTGGTGCCAAACATACTGCCTAGGCGAACTAAAGAGCTTCTACTTGCTTTTTTAATGGCTAGGATGGCAATATTCATATTCTTAAATATTCAGAAATTCAGCACCTGAAGTTTCCCAAGAGTTATGTCCAGTTTCCTCATATGTGTCCACATGTAATCTTTCTGTGGTAGAAGTCAAATCCCTTCACATCTCTAATTCAAATCTCTAATTCATGCCTCCAACATTGCCACTGAGGTAGTAGGTATAGATTCAGGTAATACAAGCAAACTTAGTGACAGCCATAGTAAAACATGACTAGGACTCTATATGTATTATGGAAATAAACACAATGTTCTTCAAATTCAATAGAAATCCTTTTTGTGATTGTGCTGTTGTTTAGCTGCATTAGAATAACAAAGATATGGG
This sequence comes from Myocastor coypus, assembly GCA_004027025.1. Lineage (NCBI taxonomy): Eukaryota > Metazoa > Chordata > Mammalia > Rodentia > Myocastoridae > Myocastor > Myocastor coypus. Next base: position 45,247 of record PVJA010009970.1, read on the forward strand.
TTTAGAGTGACATAACTCTTATCATTACCTCAGTGGTTTCAGGAAAGTGAAGTCTTCTAAATCCATGTGTAAGCTGTAGCTTATTGTATTCTGATTTCTGGGAGTGCTCCTCTCTTATTATCTTTCTCTCTTAACATTGTATCCTTCTCTTTCATTCTAAGGCCCTAGTAGTCTCAGTTGACAGATCAGTAGAACTCCTGAAAATCATTCCTTAAATCATAACTGTGGTTTTTAGAGATCCAAAAAGTGCATAACCTATTCCATCATTGTATGTAGCAGTGGATAGAGATACTTTGGAATTAGCTCTTTAGTAGGAATCAATAAATGGACTAATTTTAAAAATCATTTTGGTTGTCCTCTTTAATCGTTCAGGGAGTACCTGCTGAATGTCACTTACAAACAAAAATGAAACTCATTTATTAATGTTTAAATAGTTCCATTGAGTCCCTGATCATCACATCCCAGTTTACTGCTTAGAAACAAAATCATAGGTGAGTATAAACTGAATGTAAGCCTGTTCAAAGGAGGAGCTATTGTTTCTCTTCAAATACATCCTCATCCTCATCTCTTCAGGCCAACTCTTCATACTTCCTATCAGAATCAGTTTCAAATACACAGTCTTCCTCACAGATACTCTCAGTGAATACAGAAATCAAGAAAAGAGGCAGATGTTCAAATTTAAGGATGATCTTTGACACATAGAAAAATAAATGTGGATACAAATGTCTGTATTGTGCATATGATCTAAGTATACATGGAATAGACTTTGTACCTAATAGGATTTGTAGCAGCTCTAGACCCTTACAAGAAGGGCTCAATTTGAAATATAAGGGCTCCAAGCTAAGTCATTTGAACATTACGAATACACCATTCACACTGTGTTTGGAGGCAGGTCATGCACAGTAAAGGAAAAGAGAATTTGGATCTGTGTCCCTCACCCATCTAATTCTCCTGGAAGATCTACATGTATTGTACATGTTCACGTTTAGAAGCCTGAGGTCTATATAGTGAAACAAAGGGCTGAAGTAAATGTATACACATAACTTAGACAAGATATGATGATGAAAACTGGGAATCTGGAGGTGGGGGACATGGACAGGACAGGAGGAAGACGAGTGCTCTTCTGAATGATCCAGCAAACTTTCCTAGAATCTATTCATCTGGGTACTATTGAAATTTTCACTTTGCTGGTCCTGTGTAGACAGATTTCAAGTTCCTTATGCTTGTTCTAGAGATCTTGAAAAACTTTTGCCTTTTCAGTCAGGTTATGTATGAATATTTGAAAGTATTTCTTCAGAATTTTGCCCCATTGTTAAGTACTTCACTGTCATCCTGGAATGCATTGAAGATCTTATTTTCATCAGCACTCAAGGAACTGGGAAAAGAAGAGTATTAGACTTTCCTCTGCTCCTGTATCTTTTGGGCTCTGGAGCACTCTCTCTGACTGGAACTTGTAAGAGAAACTTGCTAATTTGACCTTGGTCATGAGTTGCGTACACTTTGTGATACTTACATTATCACTCCATTTAACTCGCCCAACAAAACTATCTCCCCACTTTACACAAAAGGAAATTGCTCAGGTATTTTTTATTCCTGTTATGTGCAAGGAAATTCGTTCTCTTACCTATATATATCTCAACACTTTGGACCAATGTCTCAGATTCTGTTATTTGACACTGCTCTCCATTTTTTTTTTTTCACTCTAACTAGGAATAGTGGAACATACCTGTAATACTGGTAATCTAGAAGGCTGAGGCAAGAAGATTAAGTCCAGTTTAGATTTAGGGTGAAGTCCTCAACACACATTGAGTCCATGGTTTAATTTTGGAACCAATGTTTTGATGTACTGCCACCCACACACACTGTGCTGAAAGCAGACAAGTCCCTGCTGTACTCATGCAGAAATGTAAACACAAAGATGCCTTATGATTCTGTCCAAAGTGATAGGCACAGGACTCCCCCAGGGAGCCAAGCCCAGGAGCTGCTTCATTTTACCTGACCTTGCTTTTCTTCACAGCTCTGCATGTCTTCCTGGTTATTCACATGCCCTTGCACCAATCCAAAAACATGAGGAGGCTCATCTGTAAGTAGGGACTGAACCATAGGACCACTGCAATCATTCCCATTGAGTTCACTAAGGCACTATATTTTTTGTTTTGGTCTGTTTGAGACAGGGTCTCACTATACAGTTCAGGCTGGCCTTGAGCTCTCTTTGCAGCCCAGGCTGGTCTCGAACTTGCAACAATCCTGCCTCAGCCTCACCAGTGCTAGGATTATAGGCATAAGCCACCACGCCCAGCTTGAAGGTACTATTTTGATTCACGAAGGTAACAGCCTTTTCCACTTTCTGCCTAAGCCATCATGGTAAATTCAGTATATATGATACTGTCATAGTTGGGCCAAAATGCAATTTGGTCACTGTAAGGGTCACTTAGATGCCCACTGTGCACTAACTAACAGAGGGCAAACACCAAAACCTATTGTCTGCTGTAGCCCTAACATAGTGATGCAGAAATATGAAGGTGTTCACATTTCCCCTACGCATACTTAGTTTGTTCTCTATGTGGCATTGTGGGCTAATCAGTGTAGTTGAAAACCATCCTTTTTGGGAGGAAAGGAGTTTCACACTCAACTGAATCACCAACAGCTCAACAACATCTCCCTTCATTGCTGAAATAAGCCCTTTTTTTGGAAGAAGAAACCTGTGTTATAGTCGTTACAAAAGACATGTAGTTTTATGAAATACCATAGACAAGCAAGAGAAGCAAACCTTTATCTTGGAGAAATCTCTACCTCAGCAAATGTAGAAAGAACTGGAAAATATCTGCATATGATATTTTTAGGATAGTGATGAGGAAAGAATTATTATAAATTATTAAGACCATACATGGATTATCTCTTTTATATTTCCAAGCACCATACAAAGTACATCTTACCTCCATTTTGTATGTGATAGGATGGATTTCCAAAGAGTAACTTACCCACACATACATAGAAATAGAATCCCCCTGTGTTATCCACAAGGCTATGTTCTTTGCTATAAACTATACTAAGCCTGGGATTTGGTGCTCTGTAAAGTAAAATATTGCTAAGGAAGGCACATCTAAGATTTGAGGAAGATAGGGTACTACAAGCAGCCAGCACTCATAAGCTGAAGGCAGCAGCAACATATTGTCTCTTGCTCCATGCAGACATCTGCCATAATGATTAGCTTGAGCCTTTGGAGAATGGCGACTGTGACACAGAAAAGTGTGAAGCATCTTCTGGGCAAACTTCTTTCTCTCAAGTGCTTTATCTTCAACTCTGTGCCTCCAGCACCTGGCTCACAGGAGAAAGAACTATGTACCAGCCGAGCAAGTCTCAGCAGTGAGACTACCAGCCAGCAGTGAGCACAATCAGACAGGCAAGGGGACAGCAATTTAAAGGGAAAGGCCAGGACCTTGGAAACAGTTTGAATGCTACGACAGGAAAAGAGCTCAGGTGCATCAGGTTTTGCTCTACAGTGAGTCTCAGAGTAGGGTTACAATGCAGGGATCACCAAAAGGAAAGGTAGATGCCCATGGCTGCTAATCCCAACAGTAACCCTGATAGCAACCCCTTGGCTCGGCTGGGAGGCATTCAGAGCAAACTGGGCACTGGGCGACACTGGCAGCCAAGCATCCTGGAGCAGAGGTTGGTAATCTATAGAGATTTGGCCCATAGTCCCAACCTTCCAAGGCCTAAGTAAAGGAGGGAATTGTTGGACTGCCTAGGTGTTCCCAGCACCCACAGTCATGGGTACCAGGGAGAATGAGTGGTGGGTGAGGGCCAGGCCAGCCAGAGGCAGATCTATCCAAGCACTCATTTGCTACCAGAGGACCATTGCTCCATACTGACCTCATTGGTTTTTCTACTTGGACAGAGGCACAGAACATGAATTCTGTAGTTAAAAATAAGCCGAAGAGATTTTTTTTTTTGTCTTTTTGAGAAAGGGTCTCACTATGCAGTTCAGGCTGGCTTTGAACTCACTTTTGTGGCCCAGGCTGGTCTCAAACTCACACTGATCCTCCTGCCTCAGCCTTCCAGGTGCTGGGATTACAGGCATGCGCCACCATGCCCGGCTAGGGCAAAGAGATTTTCATGTCCCCCTTTAATCAGACTATGTGGAGCAACACAAGTCTCAGCATAATTTTCCCCATTATAAATACCCTACAAGGCCCTTTCTGGCTGGAACCATGAAAGGTGTAGAAAACAAGAAAAAGAAGGTTCCTGCTGTACCAGAAACCCTTAAGAAAAAGAAAAGACATTTTACAGAGTTGAAGATAAAGCACTTAAGAGAAAGAAGTTTGCCCAGAAGATGCTTCACAGGGCAAAGAGAAAGCTCATCTATGAAAAAGTCAGGCACTATTACAAGGAATACAGACAGATGTACAGAACTGAGGTCCAAATGGCTAGGATGGTAAGAAAAGTTAGCAATTCTATATCCTTGTAGAGCCCAAACTGACATTTGCCATCTGGATCAGGGGTATCAATAGTGTGCACTCAAAGGTCCACAAGGTATTGCAGCTTCTTTGCCAAATCTCCAACAGTACCTTCATTAAGCTGGACAAGGCTTCTATTAGCATGTTGAGAATTGTAGAGCCATACATTGCACGGGGGTACCGAGACCTGAAGTCAGTAAATGAGCTAACATACAAGCATGACTGTGGCAAAATCAATACGAAATGAATTGCCTTTTGATTGCTCAACTGCTTGGCAAATATGGCATCATCTGCATGGAGGATCTGATTTGTGAGATCTATACTGTCAGAAAATACTTCAAAGAGGCAAATAACTTGCTATGGCCAATCAAATTGTCATCTCCATGAGGTGGAATGAAGAAAAAAAAACATGCATTTTGTGGAAGGTGCAGATGCTGGAAATAGGGAAGACCTGATCAACAGGCTTACTAGATGGACGAACTAAAGTATCTAGCATGGTGTTTTTATGGTTTGGTCAGTTAAGAAAGTATTTGCTTTCAAATTGAAAAAAGTAAAAAATAATAAATAAATACATACATATATACACACATACATACATACATACATACATACATACATACATACATAACCTACAAGGAGGAATAAGGACCAAGAATTTTTGCTTTTGTTTTCTGTTTTCATATGTGCATGGGAGTGGGAACATATGTGTATACACAAGTGCATACAAGCGCAAGTTACTGCTTTGCTTCTAATATTTTTCCTTGTTTATTCTGATCTCTTAAAACAGCTTTATAGAACTTTCTGTTTCTATTAATTCATTATGGAATTTAATCTCTCTTTTATTTCATTTTTTCAATCATATTCCCATTTTGCTTTCTTTCCTTCCTTTCATTCTCATATCTTCTCAAATTTCCCTTTTATTCCTCTTTCTTGTATATAGATATTATAATTAATGCCTTTTTTCCCTCTTTTTTCTTAGCTTTGGAGTATTACTCTCCCTTTATTTTTCTAGGATAATGAAATAGTAGAGAACATTTTTCAGTATGGGTAATGGGACTTAGTGAGGGCCTTTATGTTGAGCTAAATCCACAAACCTGTTTAAATTTGAGAAGAGATCAATAAATGCCCAGAAAAGGATTTCCCAGAGTGATGGAATTATAGGTACAACACTTGGGTACTTTAAAATCGATTTAGACTTATATGTTCCAGTAGGGTTGCTTCTTTAGGTACTGATGCTATTCATACTTAGTCTTTTTCAGAAAGTAAGGCTAGCATGTTTTGGTTACTTTTCTTGTTGCCAAGACACAATACCTCAACACTCAAAGGAGGAAAGGTGTATTTCTCCTCACACACAGTTAGTGGAGGTTTCAGTCCGCTAGTTGGCTAGTTTCAACACAGAGTGACATAGTAGTGGGACATCACAGAGAAGAAACAGTGTGGCAAACAAAGCAGCGAGCAGCAAGCAACAGCCAGCAGCAACAGCAGAAGCCATACTACCTTCTTTTTTTCCTTTTATATTCCATCCAGGCTATAAACCTATTGATCGATTCCACCTACATCCAGAGTGGCTTCAATGATACACACCCTTACTCCTCATACCATCACATCGTTCACACTCACACACACACACACACACACACACACACACACACACACACACACACACATTAATCTAACCACTTTCCAAACTCCCAATTTCTGACTGCAAGAGACTTTGGGAGGACATCTAGCTACAAGCCATATCATAGGGATTTATTTAGCCTAGTGTTTTAATAGGTTGAATATGTACTTTCACAGTGAGATACACCCACTGCCAAAAGCACATCACAAAAAGACTCACTAAAAAGATTTCCACACAACAGTATTAAAGATAGCCATCCCAATAGGTCTATAATCTGAAACACAAGAGCCCTGAGAACTTAAGGAAACAAGATACTGTGAAAAGGTCCTAACTCCCTATAACTTGTCCCTTTGATGTTGACATGTATCTCAGTTATTCTCCTCTCCTTGCTGAGACAAATACCCAACACTCAAAATGAAAAAAGGGGGACTGGGGAGATAGCTCTGTGGCACAAGTGCCTGTCTGGCAAGTGCAAGGTCGTGAATTCAAATCCTGGCTCAGAAAAAAAAAAAAAAAAAAAAAAGGGAGGGAAGGAAGGAAGGAAGGAAGGTAGGAACGAAGGAAGAAGGGAAAGAAGGAAGGAAGGAAGGAAGGAAGGAAGGAAGGAAGGAAGGAAGGAAAGAAGGAAAGGTTTATTTAGCTCACAGGTACTGGAGGCTTCAGTCCATACTCAGCTGGCTCCAAGGCAGAACAGCACATGGCAGAGAGCAGCCCCTCCTGGTGGCAGCAAAGAGTAGAGAGCAAAGGGAGGGACAGCAGTCAGGCAGCTAGCTAGCCTCTCTTCCCTCCTTACGTTACAATGCAGATTACCTTCCCCAGGGCAGGTGCAACATACACATCCACAATAATCAATCACAAACTCCAGAAGTAGTCCCCTGACTGCATGAGGCTTTGAGGGGACAACTAGACACAAACCATAACAATGGGGAAGAAATTCCAAACAATTAAAGTGTTAAGAATTACAGTGGTCAATAAGGTCAAAGAAGATACAAATAAGCAGCTGATTGAATCTATTCTTAATGTGATAAGTGAGCTCAAAACAAATATACAGGGGCTGGGGAGATAGCTCCGAGGCACAAGTGCCTGCTGGGCAAGTGCAAGGTCGTGAGTTCAAACCCTGGTCCCACAAAAAAAAAAAAACAAATATACAGATTGATAGTATAGTATATAAGATAACACTTCAGGAAAGAGATATTCTGAAAAGCAGCTAAACTGAAATCCTCAATTAGTCAAATGAAAAGCTCATCTGAAAGTCATCACAGTAGGCAAGATGAATCAGAAGAAAGACTGAAACAAGGTGGATATACTACAACTATCAGATGGTACTAAAGAAAAACGTAAGAAATAACGAAAAGATTACCTAAGGGCATTTAAACATTTAAACAAGAAAAAATTGAGATTAACTGGACTTCAGATGGGTGAGAAACTACAAGGTAATAGCATTAAAACAAAAATGAACAAAAAACTATTTACTGATATTATGGGGAAAAATTCTCAAAACTGGAAATTGAGATAACATAAAGGTTTGGGGACATTTGAATCCCAAATGCATAAGAAAAGAATCTCTCCATGACCTGCTAATGTTGACATGCCAAAAGTTCAGAACCAAGAATGTCAAAAGCAATTAAGGTCTATGCTGATATCTGGCATCTGAGCAACCACATGGAGGATGGCAGTGCAATCCTTGGTTGAATGCCTCTCATCTTGGTCTATGTGTACTGTTCCTAAAGCCTTATCAATTGTTATACTGTCTTTAAAACAATGTAAAACAAAAACGACAAAGAAAAAAAATAAATTTTCTTGAAAGCAAGCACCAATATTCAGTTATTTCCCCAATCTTGTATAACTGTATCTGTTAATCTGAGCAACAAATTTTATGATTAAAATAGATAATATAACAACCATTGTTAACTAGCTATTCCTGTTTTGAAAATCTGTAACATATGCATTGTTGTATGTTACTCTGTTTCTGTCTTTTTTCTATTTGTTTTTGCTTCTATTTTTACTCCATAAGATAAAATTTTAAGAAAATAAAAATAATAATTAAATACAAATATATAATTTTTAACTAGTAGAAAATAAATGGAGAAATAAAAAATAGAAGTAGCTAAAGAGTAAAGCCAAATCACTTACAATGTCAGGCCCATTAGAATATGCAGATTTAAGAGCCGGCCAGATAGCTCAGTGGGTTAAAGCTCCTGCTTAGGCAGAAGGAGTGACTGAGTTTCAATCCCAGGCATGTCATCCCAGCCCCATTCCTGGGGCCCAGTCACTCCTTCTGCCAGCTCTTAGTGATGATGAATTTAATTTACACTGATCTTGGAAATTTTTATTTTTCTTTAGACTCTGAGGGATATAATTGTGAGAAATAGTAATCAATGCTGGCAGTTATTTTTTCCAGGGCTTAAAATATATCATTCAATAGCTTTTATGATTTTTGGAATTTTTGTTGACAAACCTGCGTATTCTTTTCCTTTTTCATCACTGCAGAAAGTTCTTAAGAGAAGCCTCAACAGAGAGGAGGGCAATTATAACCACCAGACTAAAGGAAAGACTAAATTTCACTGGGAGCATAGGTAAAAGTCTACATTATTGGTAACGAAAACATAAGATAAAAATGACAAGAAATAGCGCAAACTTCTCACAATACCACATAAAGTAAATGATTTTAATTTCCAAACTAGAAAACAGTTAGTGGTGAGTAGTTTCATAAAAACAAGACAAAAGCATACGTCACATGCAAGAAACACACCTCACCTGTAAAGATATCCACATGTTGCGAGTGAAAAAATGGAGAAAATGCCCCCAACAACTGAGGCCTGAAAACAGCCACTAGTAGTAAATACACTTATATGTAACAAACTAGACTTCAAATTAAAATAATTATGAGAGGAAAGAAAAGGCTACTGTTGGTAAGGGAAATAATTCACCAAGAAGAAATGACAATTACATTTTTAAAATAATCATTAGCATTTCTCATTTCACAAAACACTTCAACAAAAAAGTGTCACAGAACTCAATTCAACCACAGAGGATGACATTAAGAGCCCACTCACAAAAAATAGACAAGAAAGCAAGCAAAGGATTGTCAGAGTTAACTACACTATTGATCAAATATATGTAATAGACATCTATAGAATGCTGCATTCACTAACAGCAGAATACAATTTCTTTTCAGTAGTCCATGAAACTTTCTTTGAAATAGCCCATATTTTAAGCCATGAAGCAAGCCTAGATAGATACCAAAAACCTGAAAGACTCTCATAACAATAGAATGAAGCAGGAATGAACATCAAAGAAACTACACAAACACATGGAAATTAAGTGATACACTTCTGAATGATCAGTGAAACACTGGAGACATCAAGGGAGAAGCTTAAAAAGTTCCGTAATCAATAAAAAATGGAAAGAAGCCATAAAATATTATGGGACACAACAAAAACAATTCTAAGAGGAAAATGTATAGCTATGAGTACCCATGCAGAATAACAAAAGTGATTACAGATAAATATACATATGTATCCCAGGGTGCTAGAAAAATAAAAACAAATCAAACCAAAAAGAAGTACAAAAAAATGAATTATAAAGGTCAGAGCATAAATTGGTGAAATACAAACAAAAGAGCACTATTAACCACAAACAAATTAAAAAATTGGTCTTTAAAAAGATAATATAACCTTTTTAAAGTTTACAGAACAAAGAGAGAAGTCTCAATGAAATTAGATGCAAAAATATGAAATTGTAACATACTTTACCATTAAAGAATTATAAGAAATTATTTTGAAGGGAGGCGGCAAGTGGCAGACTTCAATACCTACGATGATCAGGCCTACAGCAGCTTCAGTGATGACAGAAGGTCTGGCAGCAGTGCTGGTGGCCATGGTTCCTGTACCCGGAAGAAGCTGCCCATAGAATCCCTCTACACAGCCTATGGAGGGAACCTCCCTTTTAATACAGTTCAGGGTGACACAGATGCTCTTTAAGGATCTAAGCATAAGGAACATATGGCTAGTCAGAGACAGAGACACAGACAAGTTTAAAGGATTCTGCTATGTGGACTTCAATGAGGTTGGATCCCTGAAGGAAGCCCTGACCTATGACAGTGCACTGTTAGGTGACTGGTCACTTAGTGTGGACAGGAGGCAGAAAACAAGGTAAAAGTGGCTTTGGATTCAGGGAAGGTAGGCTAGATGACAGAAAAATGGGTGGCTCTCCAGAATCAAGAGGTGGCTGGGATTCCCCAGATGACTTCAATTCTGGTAAGAGGGATGACTTGCTAGGGGGCCAAGGGACCAGCAAGCAGACCCTCCCATGGGGAGCCTGGACAGGCAAAGCAGGTGTGAAGCCCAGAGAGAGTGGCACAGGGCTCTGTGCGTTCAGGTGGTTTGCTGCACTGTCTAGAAACCGTGTACAGATAGGTCCTCTCTGGACGTTTCAGGCGCTCCTCATGCAGACTGTCCAGTGGTTCGTATCACTTCCAGGGCTTGGGTGCTGTGGGAGCTGGGCAGTGGTGGTGCTGGGCTGGGCTGACAAAGTGATGCGGACCTAGCCTACCCCACATCCCTATTGTCTATCAGGGATCTCTCCTTGTGTCTGTCCCACAAAAGCAACCTACCAAGATTGCTTCCCAGGGCCCCTTGAGCCCATGGTGGAAATGGTCTCAAAACTGGCACTTTACTTCCCATGGTGAATTAGCAGTTTTCCTATGCCGAGCTGTCCAGACCCTCACTGTCTGTCGAGGACCATAGACGTTCAGGCTGGCCACCTCGTGCCTGGGACCCACTAGCTGTCCCATGCAGGGGTTGGTGCTTATCTGGGAGGAAGGTGTTGGGTAGCAGCTTCTGAGCTCAGAGGCCTGTGGGAGCGATGGAACAACCTGTAGTGCCTGAGTCACCACCTGTCCCAGTGCTTGAGCCCTGGAGAAGAAAGACCCAGCAGGATAGCTGGAAGAACAAGGGCAACAGCATGGCTCTTTGGCCAGGGGTTCCCCACACACTGTCATCCTTGGCCCCTCTGATTTGTGTCTGTTTCAAGCTCTCAGAAACTTATAGAACTCACATTTCTCCCCTCTGCCTATCATCTTCTGTGCTTTGGAGATAAGAACCACTTGTGTAACACCATTTAAGAATGACCTGCACTATGTGGTTGTAACAAACCTGATGCTTTGAGATGACCCACACACATCCTCAACACAGAAAGATCACGAGCAAAACAAATCCATCTACACCACTGGGGATCCAGCTGGCTTCCAGATTCGAGGGTGGAATTCCAAACACAACACATTCAGCTGTATGACAGAAAGTAAATCTATGGATATGGTATTTTGTGAATGATCTTTTAAATTAAAAAAAAACCTTACATAATGAAAAAGGTATTATTTTGAACATGTATACTATTTTTAGCAATAGTTGCTAAAAATCTAAAAGAAATCTAAAAGAAATTCTATATTGTTCAGCTTTCCCATTGCTGAGACAAAATGCCCAAGATCTATAATATATGAATAGGGTTTTTACACATCATAATTGCAGAGGTTTCAATTCATGATCAACTGGCTCCAACTTGAAATCACTGTGATGGCATGGCTTGGCCGAGGAAAGCTATTCCCTTCACGACAGCTGGGAAGCTGAGTGAACTGTGCAGAGCACTAGAGAGGACATGAGCTATTTATTTTACCATCATTATTAATACAGTATTACTTCTGTTCATGGACAACTCAGTTCACAAACATAAGCATTCTGCAAAAGTTTGCTTTAGTAGCTGGGCGTAATCCCAGCACTTGGGAGGCTGAGGCAGGAGGATTGGTGCAAGTTTGAGATCAGCCTTGGATATAAAAGTTAGCTCAAGGTCAGCCTGAACTGCATAGTGAGACCCTGTCTCAAAAAGACAAAAAAAAAAAAAAAAGTTTGCTTTAGTTTGAGAACTCCATATCAGTTGATCAACAGGACCTTTACTATCTCCCCTTCAGGAACACAAATGCAGCCGTCTCCCTCAGAATCACACAGTAAATTAAGTTTGTAAGTCATACCATTGTGCTCCATTAGTTTTACCTTAACCCTTATGATCCTTAATCTTTTAAATTATTCTACATATTTGTTGTTGCCTTTCTCTATTGTTTTTTCTTTGGGGGGCAGGGCCAGTGTTCAAACTCATGACCTTGTACTTGCCAGGCAGGTACTTGTGCCATGGAGCTATCTCCCCAGCCCCTATCTCTATTGTTAATGATGATAGAGTTGTTGCTATTAGTTGGTTCTTACTGCATCTGAATATCTTCTATGTTCTTACTGTGCATTGTTTGGTTTCCTCAGAGTAGTATTGGAGACAGGGTCCTAGAAGAAAAAAAAAGCTGACCAATAAGATTCTATCTTAAATGTGGAAAAACCATCATCATCCCATCACATGCGCAAGCTTCAGCACAGAAATAAAGCAAGTATAAAAAGCAAAGCAACATGATTCCTATCATGTCAGTACTGAAAGCAAGAACAGTGCCTCTGACTTAAGAATATTTGAGTTGATACTTTCATAGATGTTATGGTTTATGTCTAGTTGTCCCCCTAAAGCCTCATGCAATCATGGGGCAGGGATTTCTAGAGTTTGAGACTTGACTCATGAGGCAATGGGATTATGTGTTTTAATTTTTTATTTTATTTTATTTTTTTTATGGCCGGCTCAGCATGTGGTGCCAGGGATCGAACCGCGGTCCCTCAAGCCGCCCAAGCTTTCCCAAGCAGGTGCTTTAGACCACTGAGCCATCCCGCCGGGCCCCCGAGATTATGTGTTTTACTACTGATGAGATTATTTTTTTTGGCTTGAAATTTTTTTTTATTTATTTAAATTTAACAATGGTTATATTACATATTTTCATCATCAGATCAGTTTAGATTAATAGATATAGGTATATAACATTGACCAAACAATTAAACATTAACACTTTCAATAAACATTTTTTCTTTCTTTTTTTAACAGTTGACACACTGCATATTGTCCTCACAATAGTTCTACAGAGCACAGTGTGTGGGCATGACCCACCTTCCTATTGATGTTGCTAAGGAAAAAAAAGAAAAGAAAAGAAAAGAAAATTCTTCTCTTTGAATTAAGAGGAAGCAGATGCATATACAGTCCAATGTTCCACGATTGCAATGGGCCACCAGTGAAGCTTGCAATGTTGGAGGCTACTGATCCAAGCCTCCTACAGCTCATCGCATCAGTCTAACTCTGCATTTCATGCATTGTAATTATGCCTTTTTTGCTGGGTAATCAAGGGCAAGTCAAAGCAAGACCTGTATAACAAAACATTCATTTTTTTTTTGGTATCTTCCAGGGTCAAATTCCCTCAGGATTAAGTTTGGGACCACATACAGTACTTTGTAGAACTGTTGTTAGTGTCAGCCTTTGGGACGAGTCATAGCCATTGCTTGGCCAATTTGATTTTTGTGAAAGCCTGAGAGAATGTTTTTCTCTGGGTGACTCTCCTTAGACACACTATAGTTCATTTATCCCTTTCCTCTGAGGTCCCACAATTTCCTTGACCAGAAAATTTGGAACACCTCTGAGTTATAGGATATTACAGCACAGGTTCTCTTATATCCTGAGTCCTTACTGACCTTGAGGGGCTAGGGCCAAAATATTGCCTATCCTCATAGCCCTTCTTTTTCTCCAATTTTTGGTCTGT